>QRFJ01000508.1:0-251433 GCA_006176705.1 Cocos nucifera | reverse complement strand
TAAAGAGTCATTAGGATATTATTTCTACATTTTAGAAGATCACAATGTGATTGTGAGTCGACATGCCATCTTTCTTGAAAAATAGTTTATTCAAGATAGTGGCATTGAAAAGTAGATCAAGCTCGAAGAGAAAGTCTCACAAGAGCAACGAGCTAAGGACCAAATAGAACTAAATCAGGTTGAGCCAATACAATCACTACCTCCACCTCGTAGATTGAAAAGAGTTTTTCATCCCCCTGAGAGGTACTTAAGTACTATTTTAGAGAAAATAGAAGAAATATTCTTTGTAGGTAATGGAGTTCATGATAATGATCCCAAAATCTATGATGAGGCGATATCAGCTATCGACTTCGAAAAATGGTTAGAGGTAATGAAGTCAGAAATTGACTCGATGCACTCAAACCAAGTCTGGACCTTGGTAGATCTATCAGAAGGTATAGTACCTATTAGGTGTAAATGGATCTACAAGAGAAAGATTGGTGCAGATGAAAATGTGGAGACATTCAAAGCAAGATTAGTGGCAAATGGGTATAGTCAACGTGAAGACATTGACTATCAGGATACCTTTTCGCTAGTAGCCATGCTTAAATCCATTCGCACATTTTTTGCTATTGCAGCCTATTTCGATTATGAAATATGGCAAATGGATGTGAAAACAGCATTCTTAAATGGATATCTTGAGAAAGATATCTATATGAAATAGCCGCTGGGTTTCACATCTAGTGATACAGATCATAGAGTACGCAAGCTGCAAAGGTCCATATATGGACTTAAGCAAGCATCTCAGAGCTGGAATACTCATTTTAATGATGTGATCAAATTATTTCATCAAAAATAAGGAGGAACCATGTGTCTTCAAAAAGGTCAGTGGGAGTGCTGTTGTTTTCCTCGCATTATACGTGGATGATATCCTCCTTATTGAGAATAATATTTCCATATTGACCATAGTTAAAATATGGTTATCCAAAGAATTCTCCATGAAAGATCTAGGAGAAGCATCCTATATTCTAGAAATTAAGGTCTATAGAGATAGACCGAATAGGATGCTAGGACTTTCACAGAAGATGTACATAGAGAAAGTGCTAAAGTGGTTTAGCATGAAAAACTCTAAGAGGGGTTTGGTATCCTTCAGACATGGCATTCATCTTTCCAAAAAGATGTGCCCTAGCATACCTGAGGAGATAGAATGCATGAGCAAGATCCCTTATGCTTTAGCAATAGGGAGCCTCATGTATGCCATGTTATGTATGTGACCTGATATAGCCCATGCTATGAGTGTCATGAGCAGATATCAGTCGAATCCAGGTGAAGAACACTGGACTTCTGTGAAATGTATCCTTAAGTACTTGAGAAGAACTAAGGATATGTTGTTGGTTTTTGGTAATGAAGAACTCCAAGTCCAAAGGTATATAGACTCGGATTTTATGTTCGATGTAGATGGTCGAAAGTCGACATCTAGGAGTCTATTTGTGTGTAATGGTGGTGCTGTCAGTTGGAAGAGTTCCAAGCAAACAGTGATAGCAGATTCTACTATAAAAGCAGAATACATCGCTGCATCAGAAGCTACAAAGGAGACATTCTGGTATAAAAAGTTTGCCACAGAGATCTAAGTGATGCCATCAGATGCCATTCCTCTATACTGTAATAACAATGGTGCCATAGCCCTTGCTAAGAAGCCGAGGTCTCACCAAAAATCCAAGCACATCGAGTGGCGATACCACCTCATCCGTAATTATCTTGAGAATGGTTACGTCGAGGTCAAGAGAGTCGACTCCATAGACAATGCGGCGGATCCACTCACAAAGTCGTTGGGCCAGTAAAAGATCAAAGCCCATCTTGAGAAGATGGAACTTAGATTTGTAGCCAATTGACTTTAGGTCAAGTGGAAGTTTGTTAGATATATATGCCCTAGAAGCTAGAATTGGCTGACACTCATTGTACACTTTTAACTGCAAAATTATAATTTTGACTATAAATAATAAAATGGGTTATTTTCTATCACAATGTGTATTTAGTATTTGTGATACATCTCTTGAGTTAATGGTAATGATAATTCTTATTTTCAAGAGTTGAAAATTTAAGACATGAATTTTCATTATTAACTCATAAAATGCTTCCGACCGTAGGATCATCATGAGGATGGTGATTGATCTAGAAGGTTGGTGTACAATCACTTCTTTATAGTAGATGAGTCTTGAGTCTATGGTGTAGAGACACCGGAGCGAGAGTATAGGTACTCGTTAGAGAATGAGGGCACTGAGCGTGACCACCTCGAGCAAGTCATTAGGAAGTCTACCTTCTCGTCATTGATGACTGGCTCGAAGCTGCAGTGGTGTGTCTGGTTCTTTGATCTGAGGTGCATCGATAGTTCACCTTGAGGGTGTTATAGTTTGACTACACCATAACTCGATCTCCTAGCCATTCAGAAATCCTGAGGTGTATGTTGGCTATAGCATGTTCATTGTAGGAAATTGGATTGCACCAAGATGGAATCTATCTACCTCGGATGGATAGAGGAGCAGCCCTATGATGATCATGAGAATCAAGTCCATAAGCCCATGGCCATGGCAGAGTGAAATAATAGAAAGAGTTTCTATTAGGTTTTCACATCGGACTTGAATCGAATGATTAATTCATATGACAGAAATTAGGGTTTGACGAGTTCACCTTAACCCTAATCTGATCGGGGCTCAAGATAGAAGAACTTAATCACACAGGTAACTGCACCAAGAGGTTCATTTTTAGCTTTGATGGGTTGCCACCATATACTGCTAGGTGTCACTGGTGGATTTTGGGAGCAATTAGAATGATTTGGATGATTGATCATTATAGTTGTCTGAATTAAAAAAGTTCTGATCCATCGGAAGGTGTTTCGATGATGTCGATGATAGAGATTGCAACATATCCTATTACCATACAGAATTGAATCTAATTGGATCATACAAATAAGGGTTTGGATCTAGATATCATTAATTGGACTAACCTAGTTCAATTGATTTGAATTAGATTCAATTAGGTTCAAGAAAATCATGCTAGCACACGATTGAGCCTAGTGTTCTCCTTCTACAATCATTAAAAGTTATCTTGACTGAGTAAAATATGTTTGTACTCACTCAGATACCTTACTTGATCTGACTGGAGCTTGTTCAGGTCAAAAAAGGATTGTCTTAATTTATGAGATAAATTTGAGACAACACCTACCATTTTTCATCACCTGCTAATTCTTGTCTTTTGACTTTGGTCAAACATTGATCTTTGACACTTAGACATCTGCCCATGTGTCATGCACCCATAGGAGAGCAGATAGGAGCTTGTCCCTTTTTTAGAAAGAGGAAAGGAGGGGGTGCATGCCTAGGGAGGCATATGCCCAAGGATAAGGATGCCTAGAGTCCCATATAGATGGGACTCCAGGTTGCTTCTTGGAATCAAACTAGGTGGCGCCAAGGGATTCTACTTTGATCAGTCTTAGCACCATCTATGGTTGTTAAAGAGGGGCTCTCATCTGATTGGATTAGGTGATGTCATCCCACCAACCAAATTTAGATCTAATTGTATGAAGAGACATGATTGGCCGAGATGATGTGGCACGGCATGGCGCAGTAGGGTCTATAAAAACCCTGTCTGCGCCTAGCTTTTGATAGGTTCTCCTTTAGCCTATGCCATATTGCTCTCTCCCTCTGTCTCCTTCATGCCTACCTCAGATCCTCTCTATCTTCTCCATGCCCAAGAAGTTTTGGGCTCCAGTTTGGTGCGATCCAGGCAAGAGAAAGGCGACAAGAAAGGAAGAAGGCAGCACTGCTGCAAGAGACGACATCGAATCTTCAAAAAGTTATTTTGAAGACCTTCAAGATCAAATCCAAATTTGATCTTTGGAGGATAGATCGAAAAGAAGGAGATATCTAGATCCTGTTCGAGTGGATACTGATAGAGGTCAGGCAATTATGAGGCTGCATCCAGAATCTCAGGCAATCAGTAGGATCATCATAGGATAATCAGATTTTCCAATAATAAGGTATAAATTAAATTTGATTTGATTTGATTTGATTTTATTTATTAGATCTATCAAATTAGATTTGGAAAACATCAGATTTGATTTAGATCTAAGAGAAAAAATTTTTGAAATTTTTCTCTAAATCAAATTAGATCTAAACGAACCTGACCCGGGAAATAAGTTTTTTCCTTCAAGTATACATGTAGAAATCGAGTCGACTCGAGATCATTTTGAGTTGACTCCAACTCCAATGACTAGTTTTTTTGAAGATGCATACCAATGGCTAGTTTTCAGTCCCTAATAGCTAGAAACAGCTAGTTTGACTCTTTTAAAGGATTTAAAGACTTCTAAACTCAAGGAAGAGCTAAGAAAAAGAGATTAAAAGTGAGAAACTTTTAGATTAGATTGAGCTCCATTGAATATCCAATAGAAAGAAAAAAGAGAGGGATTGAGCACGGATTTCAAGTGGCTTTCAAGAGCATTCTTCATCATCATTTCTAGCAATCTCTCAAGCTTCAAACAAGAGTATTTAAACTTCAAAAGAGCCGATCATTTAGCCTCTTCTTCATGCCCAAAAGAGTCTTTTTTTTTTTATTTTGTTCTTTAAGCAGAAAACTTATCTTTGTATTTTGATTTCTTTATAAGTTTCTTTGGAGAAAAAAATCCTATGGATTAGGCCCATCCAAGTCCAAAATTGGATATTATAGATTTTGGTTGGTGAGTCAGTAAAATCAACTAGGTTGATTGTGAGTCCAGAAAATAATCGATATACAATTTTGGTTGGTGATTTTGGAAAACTAACTGAATTTGTTTGTGAGTCTGAAAAAATAAACACACTATAATCAGACTAATTATAGAAAAATTTTTAAGAAAAGCTTGAAAAATGAACATAGATGTGGGTTGTACTCAACCACTATAAAATTCTTATTTTTGCATTGTACTTTATGTGCTTGCTTTTAATTTTTATTTTATATTCTTACTTTGCTTTTGTTATTTTAATTCTACTGCTACACCATTGCATACATCCCATAATCACTTAAGATAGCCTAAATTAAAGTACATATTTATTTTGATTAATAATTTGATTAAAATTTTTAAAGAATCTAATTCATTCCTTCTCTAAGATTGTTACTTCTAAGCAACAATTGGTATTAAAATGGGTGCTTTAATTAATATTTATTGTTGATCTAACCATCTTGAGTAAAAGATCATAGCGTTCCTCATTTGTTAAAGGACAATCAACCTCAAGGCTATCACTATTTAATGGCATTAACTATACATTTTGTAAAGCTAGAATAGAAATTTTTATATAAGCATTAGATTATGATATATGGGGAGTCATAACTAGAGAACCTCACACACCCACATTAGTAGATAATGGTGTATCTCTTTTCAACCTGACAAAAAATTGGGATGAGTATGATAAAAAGATGGCTCAACTAAATGTTAAAGCCATCAATGTACTTTATTACTCTCTTGATGTATATAAATTCAATAGAATGTCTACTTATACATCGGCCAAATATTTTTGGGAAAGATTGGAAATAACTCAACAAGCCAAGTTAAATAGTCTAAAATTAATTTGCTTGTTTACGAGTATGAAATGTTTAAAATGGTTAAACATGAGTCAATTTCTAATATGTTTTCTAAATTTACTGATATTACTAATGCTTTAAATGACCTTGGCAAAACTTATACTAAATATGAACTTATTTGCAAAATTTTAAGATGTTTGCCAAAAGAATGAGAAGAAAAAGTGACAGTTATATAAGAAGCTAAAGACCTTACCAAGCTATCCTTAGAAGACTTAGTAGGTTCACTCATGACTCATAAGTTGAATATAGCTCAAAAAGAGGAAGAAGAAGAGCCAAAGAAGAAGAAGACCATCGTCCTCAAATCCACTATATATTTTGAGGAAAGCGATGAATCGGATGAAGAAAAAGATGAAGAAGAAAGTGAAGATGATGATGAGGACATGGCACTACTTACAAAAAAAATTAAAAAGTTCCTCATGAAAAAAGTATGAAGAAGAAAAAATAAAAAAAAAAGAAAGGAGTCTCATATGGTACAATTACAATAAGAGGGGACACTATAAGCTAGATTGTTCCTTACTCAAAAGCAATCCAAAAGGAATGTTGGGGGGTGAAATAACCGCACCGAAGTCCTTGGCCATAGGCTCCCATTCTAAAGGAATTTGTCGACCTTCTCGACAACAAATCCATGCTATAGAATCCATTGAAGACGCATTAAAGTTTAGCCAGATGGTCATGAATAGTAAAGAAAAACTGCTATTTAACTACCCTTACTTCTTAACTTAAAATGAATGACAGGACTCAAGTTCATCTCTCCCAACCTTAATTGGTGACAAGCTTGGAAAATAGTTGAATTTCTTTAGTCACGCTCCTTTCGGACGAGCTCCTCCAATCGTGCTCTTTCTGGATGAGCTTTTTTAATCGCACTCCTTCCGAACGAACTCCTCCAGTCGTGCTTCTTCCGAACGAACTCCTCTGGTTGCGCTTCTTGTGGACAAACTTTTTTAGTCACGCTCCTCTTGGTGGCATTCCCTCTAGTCGCAGACTTACTTAATCTCTACCATGCCTATCAGTGGGAGCCACCCAAGGAAATCTCATCAAGTCGCTAATACATAACAACCGCTCCACAAAGGATGGAGTGTGGAAGCCTCATATCTCAATTCAGGGGGCATCCACTTTTGCACAATCCAGGAAGCTTTCAAACTTCTTAAAACAATTAGATATTGCCCCTCATAGACCTTGATCGGCCATAAGTCCACTACATACACCGAAGTCTCCAACCTACATTCGAACTTCAACAAGGAGATCTCCACTACCTACAAGTCGTGATAAATGATAATGTTAGATGTGTGCCCTAGAAGCCAGATTGGCTAAACACTTGTAATACACTTCAAAGAATAATTTTATAATTTTAATTATAAATTAATAAAAAAATTATTTTCTATCATAGTGTGTATTTAAAGTGTCTGTGATACATTCTTTAAGTTAATGGTAATGATGATTCATATTTTCAAGAGTTAAAAATTTAAGACATGAATTTTTATAATTAACTCATAAATTACTTCCAACCGTAGGATCATCACGAGAATGGTAATTGATCCAGAAGATTGGTGTACGATCACTTTCTTAGGATAGATCTATCTTGAGTCTATGGTGTGGAGATATTGAAACAAAAGTATAGATATTCATTAGAGAATGAGGGTACTGAGTGTGACCACCTCGAGCAGTCATAAGAAAGTCTACCTTCTCATCGATGACTGGCTCGATGCTGCAGTGGTGTGACCTGAGGTGCATCAATAATTCATCTTGAGGATGTTATAGTTTGACTATACCATAACTCGATCTTCTAGCCATTTAAAATCTTGAGGTGTATATTGGCTATAGCATGTTTATTGTAGAAATTGAATTACACTAATAGAAGATCTATCTACCTTGGTAGATGAGGAGTAGCCCTATGATAATCATGAGATTGAGTCCTTAAGCCCATGACCATGGTAGAGTGAAGATGATAGAAAGAGTTTCTATTAGAATTTCACATTGGACTCAAATCAAATGATTAATTTATATGACAGATGTTAGGTTTGACAAGTTCATCTTAACCCCAATCCTATTGGGGCTCAAGATAGAAGAACCCAATCTCACAGGTAGCAGCATCGAGAGATTCTCTTTCAATTTTTATGGATTGCCACCATATACTGCTAGGTGTCACTAATGAATTTTGAGAGAAATTAGAATGATCTTGATGATCGATCAATCTAAATATATGAATCAAAAAAGTTTTGATCTATTGAAAGGTATTTCGATGATGTTGATGATAGTGATCGTGATATCTCTCATTATCAATAGAACTAAATCTAACTTGATCACACAAATAAGAATTTAAATCTAGATGTCATCAATTGAGCTAACCTAGTTTGATTGATTTAGATTAGATCCAATCAGGTTCAAGATAATCGTACTAGCACACGATTGAGCCTGGCTTTCACCTTCTATAGTATTTCTAATTCATCACAACTAAGTCAAATTTGATTCGACTCATTCCTGTATCTTGAATAGATTTATTTTTATCTGACTAAAACTAGTCCAGGTTGATTAATTATCAAAATTAAATCCATTCTTAGCGCAATTGGACCAGGATAAAAAGTTAACCCAATTGAGAGAATTAATGGTCACTTGATCAGATGCTTCTAGAAATTTTTTTAGAAATATTTTTGATTTGATTTTTGGATATGTGATAGGGCTCGTGTCATGCTATGGGTGTGCTAAATTTTATGATTTATTATGGTGGTTTGACTAGATTTTGATAGAGTTTGATTTGAATCAAAATCTTGAGGAAAGAGTCCTAGGCATAATGGACTCTTCCTTATCAATTCATGTCGCCTCATTTTTGATTGAATTTTGGTGACAAAACTAGATGGGATCTGGTGTTTTGATGTGGAGAATAATCCCCAGAGTTCCTTTGATCAAATAATAAGCGATTTGGTCAAAGTGGGACTTTAGGTGGCATTGGGATTAAAACCCCTATCACATCCCATGCCCCTCTATCCTCTCTCTCCCTCTTTTCTACATGCCCAAAAGGTTAGGAACAAATCTGAGTTGAAGATCCAAGATTTTTGGCACAAGATTCAGGATCTATGTGATAGTGTTCGTGAGACGGATGGGCTGCCTTCAGAAATAGTTTTGAAGAATTTATAGATCAGATTTAGATTTGATCTTTAGAGAAAAGATTCATGAGGAAAAGATGTTTAGATCCTGCCTGAGTGAATATCGATAGAGACCAGGCACGTGCATGGCTCCTTCCAAAATCTTAGGAGCCAACAGGAACATCGTAGGATAATCAGATTACCCAACAAGATACTTAAAATTAAATCTAATTTAATTTTATTTTTAATTTTTAATATTAGATCATCATGATCAGATATGAGAATTCTTATATTTGATTAGATCATAAAAATTTTTGTTGAAAAATTTGCCTCAGATCTAGATGATCCTATAGCAAAAAATCAATTTTTTCTTCAACTGGTATCAGAGCTGCATTAGCAGTTCTTCAATTTTATTTTTAAATCTAATTTAATTTTTATTTATGATTTAATATTAAATAATTTTAGATATCACATCAGATATGATTAGATCTGAAAATAAAAAATTAAAATTTATATAATTTAGATCTATAATGTATAAGATGCATGACTAGACTAAGAATAGAATAGTTCTATGTATAGTCTAGTATGATCATATTATTAATTTAATTAAATATAATTTTAGATCTTTTTTTTAAATTTTTTTGATATTATAATTATTGTAATCAGATCTAAAAAATAAAAAATATAGTTTTTAATTTTTAATTTATTCATATGAGATATGAAAGATGCATGCTTAGACTAGTTATAGAATAGTTCTATAAAATATCTAGAATAATTTTAGTTTTGATGTGATCAAATTTAAAATTTTATTTTTTAGATTTAATATATAATATTTTAGATTTGAAAGCATACATGGTTTATTGAGTTATGATACATGAGATGTATGCAAGATATGTATAGGTTAGATTTTATGTATATATGATATATGATTTAGATCTAACTAGTTTTATTTTTGAAAATATATTTCTGATTAAGGCGTTCCTCTTGGCCATCCAGTCATAAGAATAAAGTAGGATTTAAAGGCCCTATCCTTCTATTCGATAGGATGTTCTTATGATGTATAGGGGTGTTGCGCGTTCATCCTTAATCAGAAATGAGAACTTATTTTCTACAAAACCTTAGATTCTAAAATCCTAGGATTTTGTTACATGTTCTATTTATAAATTCAAAACTTAATTAAGAATTAATATTATAAAATTAATTAGATCTAAAAATTATGAATTTTTAGATCTAAGATATTTTTATAAAATTAGGTTCGGGCTTGGGTAGTGATGCGTTCTAATTTATAGCTATAGCAAGTGCACCAGTCGATCAAGTAATAAAGTGAATGAGTAGAGTATCGTCCCTAGAGGATTGAAAAATAAGTACTGAAAAGATCTTTCCTATGCTTTATTTAGAAGATCGATTTATGAGAATAAGAAATTAAAGAAAATAAAAAAAAATAATTAAAAGTTTTTAATTAAATAGAGAGAGTGTAAATTATTAGGGTTTTAAATTCAAGAGCAATGGATTACTAAGGCAATCGGTTCACCAACTCAGTCAATACAATATTCAGTTTTTTAGATTAATTTTATTTCATGTGACGGTGGAGTCTCCTAATTTATTCACTACCCTTTGGTCCAGGCATAGCAAATCTATTAATATTAATATTTATTAATTATCCTTTGGTCCAGGTGTAATTTAAATAAATATTAATGCATTAGGTTTTGTGAAACCCTCTAATTAAAATACGCTGCGTCCAAAGCGCACTAAAATTCCCGCATGCATATGAATTCTAATTTGATTCATAATACAAGGTATATAATCAAGAAGCATTAACATAGATGTACTTGGTCCGTAACATCTATGTTCATCAGATCAATTAGAAGATGGCCAGTAATCTAAAAGCATTAAGATCAGATTTATATACTCCTCATGAATAAAATTTAAAAATAAGTCATACTGAATATTGCATCAAAAGAGTGGCTACACCTTAGCCTTAGTAAAATAAAATTTAGTTCATGATAACAAATTCAAAAACAGCAAATAAAATAAAAAGCATGGAGAAATTAGACTGTTTGATTGCTGAAATTGATTGTCTGCTGCTCTTGATGTGGAGAACTTGGCGAAGAAGAAGAGGCTCCTTGATGTCTTGATCGTTGAAGAAAAATAAAAAAAAATCCTTTTTAATTTTCTCATAAATCACTTTTTTTTATCTCTCTCCTCTCTCTTTCTCTCTCTCTCTCTCTCTCTTTCTCCCCGTCTCTCTCTTTGTCTCTCTCTCTTTTTTTTTTTTTTTCACGAACAACATAGGTTTTATAGATAAAGAATTTGATTTCTCCTCAAATTCCATCAAAAACTAGGTTTAAGACTCCCAAAACAACTCAAATTAAGATCTGGATAATTCTGACCATTGGATGGTGATCAAACGGTCCAAAAACCACTCAAAAACCCCTTAAAATAACCCAGATCAAGTCGGATTTAATATCAGCCGTTGGATCGACCGTTGGATCGAATCTGGACCGTCCGATCGCATTGAAATAAGCCTTCAGACCTTTAGTTTTATGTCGGGATGAATCTCGGCCATTGGATCTCGATCGGGAGCTGCGGATGCCGTCCATCAGCGCCTTCTTCTCGTCCGTCCGATCAAGCTTCAGTGAAAACCGCCCGTTGGATCAGCCAGAATTCCCAAATTGCCCTCCGTGGACCGTGCGCGAGCCCGGTGTTGCATGGACCGCCGCGTTCTTCAACCAATCAGCACGCTCTTTATGCTATGAAATTCCCGAATTACCCTTTCAGATGGTCCACCGTGCGCCGCGAAAAATGCTGACGTCATCCTGACGTCAGCGTTGCATCGGCTTTTTTTTTTTTTTTTTTTGAAATTCGATTCTGGGCTCGTTTGAAGTCCGTTTTGCCTGAAATTTTTTTCATCTGAACCAGAAAAATAAGATCTTCACATTGGTGGCCTTCTTTCCTACATAAGATTAATAAAAGTATCAATTTCTAATAAAATAGATTAATTTATTTTATAATTTAATACTTTTATTAGTATATTTTTACCACTTATCACACCCCCCAACTTAGTCATTGCTAGTCCCTTAGCAATGTTTTATTTAATACCATATTTCAATAAGATTATCCATCACAAAGATAAAATCTAGGATTAAAGGTCAAAAAGTTTAGAAAATACTGCTAACTAAGCATTGAGCTTCAGAAGCAAATTTTTCAGTCAATACAATTAAAAACTTTCTTAGAGTACATCAAAGATCTATAGCACTTGTGTTCGTGATGACTAACTTTAGCATTTCAGTATTAAATTAAAAGAATAAAAGTATCCACTCTCTTATCACCTATTTTGGTCAATTTTCTATACATTCTCAATTTTATACTCATGAATTAAGGTAGCTTTCACACTGCCTTTTCTTTTCTTTCTTTTTTTTTTTTTTTTTTTACTGTGCTGAGCATCCTGGCCTTTCCTTCACCATTTTACGTGAATTTTCATACTTGACCTAGGTGCAGAGACCCAGTTACTAGGCTTTGGGCAATCCACATATACTCTATCTTTTGCACTTTATTTATAGGCAGGTAGCTCTTTCCTTAAATTCAAGTTTCTTTGATTAGAATGTATATTAATTATCAATTTTCAGTGATAATTGAATCCTCAGTTGACCTTATAATCAATACCTACTTTGCCTTGTTAGTGTGCATGTGCAATAAAAAGTGCTAATAATCTTTTAATGACCTAAGTAGGCTGCTAAAAGTTGACCAACTAATCTACTTCTTTAACTCATTACATTCATTAGCAAATAATTCTATCTTTTATCACTTATCCAGTTTATCTTGCTCAAGATTTTCTTCTTGACACATGGTTTTTTTTTTTTTTTAACTTTAACTTGTTCTACATGTTGTCTTAAAGGAGAAAGAAAAATAAAGGATGTAATAAAGGATAGGAAGAAGAATACACCTGATTTGGTTCAAGTCTGGTTCTTTGGAGCTTTGAAATTTTGCTTGAGTTCTCATTGATTTTTCTGCAAAATTGAAAATACACACCAGAGCAGTAAAAGAGCAACAACAAATTACTGAAAAATAAAAGAAAAGAAAAATGATCAAAACTAAAAAGAAAAGAAACAACCTATCTAGTAGTTCTGATTTATAGTCTTCAGCTTGACTTTCTTTAAGTTCTAAAGTGGATCAATCCGGTGCCACTTCAATTGGAATACTTTCATGTTTGATCGAGTCCTTCTTTTTAATTTGACATTGCTCGCTTTTATAGTCTCAAACCTATTTTCTACAGAATTCTCATATAATGGATTGTCAATAATGTCAATTAAAAAAATAAGTTTGATTATCATCAGGATGTTTAGTATCTTTAAAAACATTAAAAGTAACTTGTTCGTCTTGGACTCTAAGAATTAATTTTTCTTGTTGAACATCTATTAAAGCTCCTCCAGTAGCTAAAAAGGGTCTCCCTAAAATAAGGGGTACATCATAATCTTCTTCCATATCAAGAACAATAAAATCAATAGGAAAAAATAAACTTGTTTACCTTTACCAAGACATCCTCCACTATACCTCTTGGATATTTAATGGATCTGTCGGCTAATTGAAGAGTAATAGTGGTAGGCTTTGGTTCTCCTAGACCCAGCTTTCTAAAAATAGAAAAAGGCATGAGATTTAATGCTTGCTCCTAAATCACATAAAACTTTATCAAAACTACAATCACCAATAATGCAGGGGATAGTAAAACTCCCTGGATCTTTTAACTTCTGTGGTAATTTATTTTGAAGTATTGCTGAGCATTCTTCATTCAAATTTATTCTCTCATGCTCCTTCAGCTTTTTCTTATTTGTTAAGATTTCTTTGAGAAACTTGGCATACCTGGGCATTTGAGTAATAGCATCTACAAAAGGAATATTAATATGTAAATTCTTTAAAATTTTGAAAAAGTTAGAAAATTTCTTATCTGGATGCTGTATTTGTCTCTCTGGGAATGGTAGTGGCGGCACGTAGGGCTTCACATTTGGATCAGCAAACCGTATACCTGGAGACCATCCATCTGCTGGTTGTTTTGGTGACTGACGAGTTTGAGTTGATGGTTCCTTATTTGTAGTTGGCTCTTCAGTCTCTTTCTTCTGATGTAGCTCCTCCAGCTTTGTACCACTTCTTAGGGTGATAGCATTGACTTGCTCCCTTGGATTTGTCTCCGTATTGCTTGGCAAGGATCCTTGAGGTCTCTCGGAGATTATCTTAGCCATTTGACCTATTTGCATCTCCAAGTTTCGAATTGCTGCTGTTTGGTCCTGCCTAAGTTTGGCTTCCAAATTTTTTATAGTTGCTTCTTGGTTTTGCATAAATTTGACCATCAGCTCTTCTATGTTGGACTTCTTTTTAGGTACTTGGAATCCCGGGGGTGGCTGTTGTGCTGCATTTTGATTGCTCCATGAGAAATTTGGGATGCTGCCTCCACCCTTGATTGTATGTGTTGGAGTAGGGATTGTTTTGTTGCGGCCTGAAAAAATTACCAATATAATTAGCTGTATCAGTTGTTTTAGCAAAAGGATTACCTGTCTGGCAATTGCTCGTATCGTGTCCTCCTCCACACAGGTCACAAGTCATGCTCTGAACATGCATAGCTGTTCCCTTTAAGTTGTTGACTTCGGCTCTAAGGGCTGCAATTTCAGCTAGTAAAGTTGGCACGCAATCTACTCCCTGCACAGCTGCTAGTCTTTTTGGCATCATGCGCTCTGTCTGCCATTGATAGCTATTTGATGCCATCTCATCGATCAGATCGAAGGCTTCTTCCTCCATTTTTTGATTAATGGTTCCTCCTGCTGCTGCATCAATCATAGATCGATTAGTAGGAGATAAACCATTATAGAAAGTTTGTACCTGAAGCCATACGGGTAGTTGATGATGTGGACATCTCCTCAGCAGTTCCTTGAAATGCTCCCAAGCCTCATATAGTGTCTCCATGTCCATCTGCATAAAAGAAGTGATATCGTTGCGCATCTTAGCAGTCTTAGAAGGTGGAAAGTACTTGGCTAAGAATTTTTGGGCTAGGACATCCCAAGTTGTGATAGAACCTGTCAGGAAGAGAATGAAGCCAATTTTTAGCTTTATCCCATAAAGAGAAAGGAAATAACCTTAATCTAATAGCATCATCCGACACCCCATTAATTTTAAAAGTATCGCAAAGTTCAAGAAAATTAGAAATATGGGCATTCGGATCATCATGCATGTGTCCACTGAATTGGACAGTTGATTGAATCATCTGGATCATCGCCGATTTTATTTCGAAGTTGTTTGCTCGTACAGGCGGTCTCCTGATGCTCGAAGCTGCATCGGCTACAGATGGTGTGATGTAATCATTTAATGAACGATGTACTGATCGAATAGCTTCATGCTGTCCTTCAGTCGCCATATCCACTCCTAGATTGATGTCGTTAGGATCTTCAGCTGCCATGTTTCTCTCTTGTTGTAGTCTTCTAATAGTTCTTTCAATTTCTGGATCTAGAGGTAGTAAAGTTACTATGTCCAGTACGTGTCATGCACTTAAATTTTTTTTTTTTAATAATAAAAATTAAAAATAAATTTCTAAAGTAAAGCTAGGATCAAAATTTTAATATTATTTTAGACACAATCCCCGGCAACGGCGCCAAAAACTTGATGCGTGCTAATTTATAGCTATGGCAAGTGCACCAGTCGATCAAGTAATAAAGTGAATGAGTAGAGTATCGTCCCTAGAGGATTGGAAAATAAGTACTGAAAAGCTCTTTCCTATGCTTTATTTAGAAGATCGATTTATGAGAATAAGAAATTAAAAAAAAAAAAAAATAATTAAAAGTTTTTAATTAAATAGAGAGAGTGTAAATTATTAGGGTTTTAAATTCAAGAGCAATGGATTACTAAGGCAATCGGTTCACCAACTCAGTCAATACAATATTCAGGATTTTTAGATTAATTTTATTTCATGTGACGGTGGAGTCTCCTAATTTATTCACTATCCTTTGGTCCAGGCATAGCAAAATCTATTAATATTTATTAATTACCCTTTGGTCCAGGTGTAATTTAAATAAATATTAATGCATTAGGTTTTGTGAAACCCTCTAATTAAAATACGCTGCGTCCAAAGCGCACTAAAATTTCCGCATGCATATGAATTCTAATTTGATTCATAATACAAGGTATATAATCAAGAAGCATTAACATAGATGTACTTGGTCCGTAACATCTATGTTCATCAGATCAATTAGAAGATGGCCAGTAATCTAAAAGCATTAAGATCAGATTTATATACTCCTCATGAATAAAATTTAAAAATAAATCATACTGAATATTGCATCAAAAGAGTGGCTACACCTTAGCCTTAGTAAAATAAAATTTAGTTCATGATAACAAATTCAAAAATAGCAAATAAAATAAAAAGCATGGAAGAAATTAGACTGTTTGATTGCTGAAATTGATTGTCTGCTGCTCTTGATGTGGAGAACTTGGCGAAGAAGAAGAGGCTCCTTGATGTCTTGATCGTTGAAGAAAAATAAAAAAAAAACCCTTTTTGATTTTCTCACAAATCACTTTTTTTTATCTCTCTCCTCTCTCTCTCTCTCTCTTTCTCTCTCTCTTTCTCCCCGTCTCTCTCTTTGTCTCTCTCTTTATTTCTTTTTTTTTTTGTACGACAACCATAGGTTTTATAGATAAAGAATTTGATTTCTCCTCAAATTCCATCAAAAACTAGGTTTAAGACTCCCAAAACAACTCAAATTAAGATCTGGGTAATTCTGACCGTTGGATGGTGATCAAACGGTCCAAAAACCACTCAAAAACCCCCCTTAAAATAACCCAGATCAAGTCGGATTTAATCTCAGCCATTGGATCGACCGTTGGATCGAATCTGGACCGTCCGATCGCGTTGAAATAAGCCTTCAGACCTTTAGTTTTATGTCGGGATGAATCTCGACCGTTGGATCTCGATCGGGAGCTGCGGATGCCGTCCATCAGCGCCTTCTTCTCGTCCGTCCGATCAAGCTTCAGTGAAAACCGCCCGTTGGATCAAGCCAGAATTCCCAAATTGCCCTCCGTGGATCGTGCGCGAGCCCGGTGTTGCATGGACCGCCGCATTCTTCAGCCAATCAACGCGCGCTTTATGCTATGAAATTCCCGAATTACCCTTCAGATGGTCCACCGTGCGCCGCGAAAAATGCTGACGTCATCTTGACGTCAGCGTTGCGTCGGCATTTTTTTTTTTTTTTTTTTTGAAATTCAATTCTGGGCTCGTTTGAAGTCCATTTTGCCTGAAATTTTTTTCATCAGAACTAGAAAAATAAGATCTTCATATTGGTGGCCTTCTTTCCTACATAATATTAATAAAAGTATCAATTTCTAATAAAATAAATTAATTTATTTTATAATTCAATACTTTTATTAGTATATTTTTACCACTTATCAGGTAGCTTAATTAGGTCTAGCGATTGATCAAACTGAATCAAGAGTTAGTTAGGTGGGATCAAAGAAAGCTTAAAATTGACCAGCCTAATAGGATTAAGTCTGGGTCAATATTGAATCACATTGAGATGTGACTCTATCAATTCTAATTTGGCTCAATGATTCGAGTCTGGATTGTAGGCTAACCTAATTGGTTCTGATTCAATAATTTGGTATCTAAAGTAAGTCTGACAGATATGACCAACTAGTTTTTAATTAGAAGCTACTTGATCTGAATGCATTCTTGTTGAGTTAATGGCATATTCCTTTCACCGATCTCACTTATCTGGCCATTTGTGTCGATCCAGTTCTGATTTAAGGTGGCTAATAATTCGAGTCAACCCATGCCACTAGATTAGTCATAATTGTTATGACTAAGTCAAGTCAATTTTAAAGAAACCTAAATTAAATCTTTCTAAGAAAATATTAAGTCTAAGATCTTCCAACATTATAGATGTGTGGGCCCTTTCTGGAATTGATTATTCTTGATTGGATACAGTGGTTCAGTTGCACCAGAAAGATGCAACCATGTCTATTAGGCATTGGATGCTATGGGTTGGAGGATGGGTTGGACTCAATATTTTGAATATGGTGAGAGATCCAATTAGGAATCTAATTTATGCAAATGATGGGTTTGACTTACCTAAGGAGTGGGGCAATATTTCAGACATGGTGAGCTTCATGAATTAGAGACCAGTTTTGGATGCACCATGATTAGAAAATCATTGGACAAGGGTTGTCCACTCATCAGTTGACCCATGACCAATAACTATTAGGTGAGGTGGTGAGCCAGTTGGTGGGATCGCACCATCCACTAGAAATCAATAATCATGGGAATTTTTGCATCTCTGCTAAGGAAGTATAGGGATCTAAGTAAATAGTGGGAGCTTTACCAAATTGGTTAAGTCTAATTACAAAATCTAACTAGAAACTTTGACTCTCTATAGAAAAATATTTGCATCCAATCCACTAGCCCATATCTTGGACATCCATAGACTGACTGGACTCAACTACAAGGATTGGCTCTGAAACTTCAAAATAGTTTTGGATTCTGAGAAGTTGACTCATGTGTTGGAACTGTAGAATGTAGTGCAGGATTTGCAGTGCTACTTTTGAAATATTTTTCAAAAATAACAAAGATGCAGCAAAAGAAATAATTAATCTAATTAATTACCTACTAATTATATTAAAATATTAAATTTTATACTAAGGATCTAAATATAATATACATGCATTCATATAGATCTGAAAAATAAAACTATGCAGCAAACTATTTACTACATTAATGTGTTCAGAACACGATACCTTTTTTATGGATAGTTGATCACCGTGATCTAATCATCATCGAGGAGGTTTGCTGATCACGATGTAGCCACATAGATGTCTAGCCTCCATGGATCATCTACACGAGGCTCCTGGTCCTGATCGGCTCCCCATGAGTGCTAGCTCAACACTGAAGTCTTTCAGGGGCTATTTTGATCGAATGACTTCGATCTTCATCTATAGGCTTCACAGATGCTCCAAGTTTTTGGTAGATGTAGTAGAGAGGTAGAGGAGATCCTCTCTGAATTTTTGTGGGCTTTGGACGCTCGTAGCTCATGCAATATCTTCCCAAAACCTAGGTTGAATACCTAGGACTGCACTCACCCTAAAAACTTTGGCTCCTTCTTCTTTGGTTTTCTCTCTCTCGAAGATGATTGAAGCCTCTTCCCATGCACCAAAGGAATCTCAAGAAAGTCCTCTCTTCAGAATAGGTGTTGGCACACGTTCCAAAAACCTTCCCTTTTAATATTTACACAAAGAACAACTTTTATGCGTGT
Source organism: Cocos nucifera (assembly GCA_006176705.1). Classification (NCBI taxonomy): domain Eukaryota; kingdom Viridiplantae; phylum Streptophyta; class Magnoliopsida; order Arecales; family Arecaceae; genus Cocos; species Cocos nucifera. The sequence continues at coordinate 232,487 of QRFJ01000508.1, read as the reverse complement.
GGGGAACCAAAAACTAGTTTGAATGCAAAACTTTTTTTTTAATTCAAACATCATCCAACCCAATTCAAACTTATTTGGGATGTGTGAAGGAGTTGTACACCCACTCTTTAGAAAGAAAAAATCCATGAGAAACCCCTTTCATGTGGAGATAATAGGCACACAAAAGTTTAGGTGGCGCAGGGATAAGATATGGTTGTTGTTGATCCAAATTCAAACTCTTTTTAAATTTGAATGGCAACTAACTATAACCTATCCCTTGAGGATGTGGAAAGACTAGTCAAAACTTCTTATGTGCATGGGAAAAAAAAGGTATGAGAGAATTAATTCAGAATTTAAATGGGGCGTAGGGTTTAAATATGGCGCATGGGAAGACTAGTCAAACTAGTCTTTGAATTCTAAATTTCAACCAACTGAACCAACCTAATCAAAATTGGTTATGTCCAATTAGACTAGATTAAATCCAACATAATTAGGTTTAATTAGACTTAATTAAATTTTAATAAAATCAAAAATTGATCAAGCCCAATCCCTAATTAAATCAGGGATCAAACCTCCTCGGCGATCAGATCATCTCATAACCTAATCGGATCAAATCTAATTGAATCCAATTCAATTGAACTTGAACCAAAAATAATTACTCAATCCAATTGAGTTAATTAATGATCAAATTACTAATTAAACCTCTCATAAATATAGAGTCCAAATCTGATAGGTATCCGGGCAATAGTGTTCATCGATATGAAACCCTAATCGAAGAGTCCTAATCTAGTGGGACTCTTGACCCCAGTGTCCGAAATGAAAGAAATTTGCGATCATAGAATCCATACTCTTGATTAAAGAGTTTTAGATAAGTAAGACTCAGTGTTCTAATGCAATAGGATATTTGGTCAAAGACTCCTAATCCAATGGGACTCTTGACCACAGCCAACAGATCAGGTAGGAACCTCTAGTGTGTATGACTCCACAGGTTCGAGCCTAAGTCGGTAGCATAAGAATCATTTCTTATACTAATTGATGTGATCATCTAGTAATGGTACCTGACATCTGGATAGGTCGAATAGTTGCAATCACAATATTCAGAACTTATGCGAATATGATTAATGTATAATTCATCCCTATGACCTCTGTGCACAGGATGACTTTAGAATTTGACTATTAACCCGTGAAGATATATCCAAATCATATCTCAAAGTAATTAGTCCTGTGATCCCTTACAAGGACTATCCTGACCAAGGCTCTGCTAAATTGAAACACCAATTAACACAACTCTTGAATCTAAGAGTGGTCAATCCCATCTTGATACATGCACCAACTTCTTAAGTACTTGATTGTGCCCAGATACCTTTCATCACTGAATTAGAAATTTAGGTAGTCCAACACCAAAGCACAGTAAGTTGCTTGAAAGTCACCGTGGTGATCTCAGATTGGATAGACACTTATACCCATATTCCATTGGAGCTAATCTTGACAGAAAAAAAGCTCCGAAGTTGGTCATGTTTAGTGCAGATATATCCATACATCTTACTTACATGTCATACTAGTATCTCAACACTCTTTGGTTACGAGGACAACCAACCTATATGATATATAATGATCTATACTCGATAAACTTTGTCATTCTCAGTAACAATATATCATTTGATCGTGAATAATTTAAAGACTAAACGATAAATCCTTCTTTATCGAATCTAGATAGTCCTAAGGACTTCATCACAACACATGAGTTCATTAGAAGATAATAGAATTTATGATGAAAAATAGTAAAATTACTTTTATTAATTTATAATTCATATATAATTATAAAAGTATAGTTCAACCATCAATAGACTGATGATTGGCTTTAGAACATATTTTCAATAATCTTCCACTTAGACTAAAGCCAAGCGATGCAGTATCTAATACCTATCTTTGATTTGAAGTTGTTGAACTCCTTCACCACAACAATTTTAGTGAATGGATTGGCCAGGTTCTCTTTTCCATTGATTTCTTGAAGGTCGACATCACCTCGATCCCTAATTTCTCGAACAAGATGGTAGCAGCATAGAATATGCTTCGTCCATTGTTGTGCCTTTGGTTTCTTCGCTTGAGCAATGGCTCCAAAGCTATCACAATAGAGTAAAACTAGACCATCAAGGAAGGATGCTACTCCAAGCTCGATGATGAATTTTCTTAGCCACACCGCTTCTTTGGCAGCATCTGATGCAGCGACATACTCCACCTCGCAAATTGAATTGGCCATAGTGTACTGCTTGAAACTCTTCCAGCAAACAATCCCATCATTAAGGGTGAATATATATCCTGACATACTTTTGCTATCATCATGGTCAGACTAGAAACTGAAGTCTGTGAACTCGAAAGTTTCTTCCAGTGGTTCTCTCCTAGATCAGATTGGTATCTACTCACTATCCCTAGTGAGTATGCCACATCTGGTTGCGTACATGTCATAGCATATATTATAGAATCCATTGCCAAAGTATATAGTATTCTACTCATACGCTCTTTTTCTAAAGGTGTTGTCGGACAATCTCTCTTTGAAAGAAAAATTTTATGGTCTATCGGTAGATAGCTTTTCTTAGAATTCTTCATGCTGAACCATTTCAGCACAGTATCAATGTATGTAGATTGAGATAATCCAAGTAATCTTTTAGATCTATCTCTATAGATCTTCATCCCTAGGATGTAGGAAGCTTCTTTCAGATCTTTCATGAAGAACTGTGATGACAGCCAGATCTTTATTCCTTGTAATATAGGGACATCATTTTTGGTTAAGAGAATATCATCCACATACAATATTAGGAATACTATTGCTAGACCATTAGCCCACTTGTATATGCAGGGCTCTTCTTCATTCTTAATGAAGCCGTACGTTTTGATTGTTTTGTCAAATCATATATTCTAGCTCCAAGATGCCTACTTCAGTCCATAAATGGACCTTTGAAGCCTACACACCTTAGACTCATCTATAGATGTGAATCCTTCAAACTGTATCATATACACCTCTTCATCTAACTCTCCATTTAGAAAAGCCATTTTTACATCTATCTATTAGATTTCATAGTCTAGATGGACAGCAATGGCAAGCATAATCCGAATGGATTTGAGCATTGCCACAGGAGAGAACGTCTCATCATAGTCAATACCATAATCTCGGTGATACCCTTTAGCAATCAGATGGGCTTTATAGATCTCCACCTTTCCGTCTGCGCCCTTTTTCCTTTTGAAGACCCACTTACATCCTATAGGTTTTACCCCTTCAGGATGGGTCAACCAATGTTTATACATCATTGATTTTCGTGGACTCCATTTTGGATTTCATGGCCTCAAGCCATTTCTCAGAGTCGGGTCTCTACATTGCATCCATGTAGGTGATCGGATCCTCATCGTTCTCATCGAGTTCGATAGGATCTCCATCTTGAACCAAAAGATCATAGTATCTTTTCGGTTGATGTGGTACTCTACTAGATTATCTTAAGGGTGCATCTATAATGGATTCTAATTCTGATTTAATCAGATCCAGCTTAGGTTCAACAACTTGTGTCTATTCTTTCACTTGTCGAACTTCATCAAGTTCGACCTTAGAGGCATTAGTCCCTTCACCAAGAAAATTTTTTTCTAAAAAGACTGCTTGAAGGTTGACAAATTTTTTTTGCTCATCATCCCTTTGGTTTCTTTTGGGTAATCTATAAAACTACACTTATCAGACCTAGGCTCAAGCTTATCTGTCATCAAATATTTGACATAAGTCGGACACCCCCAAACCCTAAGGAGTGAGAGCACTGGCTTACGCCCTGTCGATATCTCATATGGTATTTTATTAATAGATTTACTCGAAACCCTATTTAGAATGTAGCAAGCTGACTCGAGTGCATATCCCCATAAGAAGATTGGTAAATCAGCAAACCTCATCATGGATCGAACCATGTCCAATAGGGTTCGATTCCTCCTTTCAGACACACCATTATGTTATGGTATTCTAGGAGGGATCCATTAGGAGAGAATGAGATTCTCTCCTAGATATGTCATAAATTCATTGGAAAGGTACTCACCTCCTTGGTCAGATCGAAGAGTTTTAATACTCTTTCCAGTTTGCTTCTCTACCTCATTTCAAAATAGTTTGAACATTTCAAACGATTTTGACTTATGTTTTATTAAATAGATGTACCCATACCTCGATAAGTCATTTGTGAAGGTTATAAAGTAGAAGTATCCACCTTTGGCACTTGAGCTTATGGGTCCACATACATCTGAATGTACTAGACTCAGAAGTTCAGTGGCTCGTTCATCTTTTTCAGTAAAAGATGACTTGATCATCTTACCAAGAAGCCAGGACTCATAGGTCGGAAGTGATTCACAATAACTAACCTCAAGAATTCCTTCTTGAGCTAACCTATTTATTCTATTCTTGTTAATATGACCCAACCTACAGTGCCAAAGGTAGACTTCAGACACATCTCTAATTCTAGGGCATTTATCGGAGGATTGAACAACGTTAACAGGCATAGTTAATAAATAAATACCATTATTCAATCATCCAATAAAGATTATAATACAATTCAAAATGATATTATAAATTTTTTTTATTGATATTTCATAACCATTCATGGCCAAAAGGCCTACATAAATGACATTCAATAAGAAAGTTGGACAAAAATGATATTCATTAAGAATAACTTTATTTGAATTGATTATAAGATTCATGATTTTTAAAGCTACAATTAGAACTTGTCTTCCATCTCCAACGTTCAGGAACCTCTGGCCTTGATCAAATCTTCTACTGACTTGCAAGCCCTGCATAGAATTATAAATATGATAAGAGTTTTCAATATCTAATATCCAGGCAGTAGAATCAAATAAGAAAAAATTGTAAGGTGTTATCATATAATTATCTTGTCCAGCAACCACTTGCTTCTTCCTTGGCCTATTCGGATCCAGGAAGGCAATGTACAGAGGATAGTTTCTCTTCCAGTAGTCCTGCTTCTTATAGAAGAAACACTCCGCTTGGCTCTGGTCGGGCTAGCGCTTCTTGGTCTGACCCTGTGCAGTTGTCCTGGCATTAGGCTGCACCTTCTTATTCTTCTTCTTCTTGTTCTTCTTTTCTTTCTTAAAAGATCGACAATCAGAAGAAGACCTTTCCACTACATTCACAGTCTCCTTGTGGAGTTGGTGATCCTTCTCAAAGTTCTATGCAACCCCAACAAGCCGTGGTAGTTGACTATAGGCTTTGTCATTCTAAACTGAGTCAGAAAAGGGAGGAAGGACTTGGGCAAGGAATTAAGGATCGCATCCTCATCGAGCTGCTCATGCAGGAGAAAACTTAGCTTGCTAAGATGCTCAATCATCTCGATCATATGCAATACATGATCGATGACTGAGGCCTCATCCCTCATTCGAGCGATGAAAATGGCACAACTTGTTTTGTACCTTTCAACATCGTTAGGCATGCCAAAGGAGTCATCAACATTTGAATCATCTCCTTTGGCTGGGCATTTTCGAACCTACGACTAAACTCGTCGTTCATTGCCGCTAGCATTATGCACCGAATGGTGGTGCGGTTGTTAAGCCACTTTTGGTAAGTGTCTCATATCGCTCCTCTAGCATTTGGAGTTAGCTCCTCAGATGCTAGATTCGTTACTATATAAAGGATCTGCTCATGCTCTAAGATGATTTTCAACTTATGATACCAGCTATCAAAGTTGGATCCCATTAATTTATCATTGTCTAACAATGATCGGAGTGATAGTTTAGTGGCCATTTCTGCACAAAAAGAAAAATCAAAGCTAATTAGTATATGAATCAATTATCCTAAAGATTTAAACTTTAGTCCAAAGGTTCTTCCACTATTTTATGCGAATTGGTTGCCTCTATCTTCAATTCGAAGAATTACTTTAATTCCTTAGCGGGTACTAGAATCTACATAGACTACACACGAGCCCAACTTTGGTTGGTCAATCCATGTGCATCTATGGGTAGATTCAAAATTAATTATTTCTCTAAACAACTTCTAGTAATACTAATTTTACTCCGAAGATCTAATTAGTAGACTTTGGCCTCCATTGAAAAAGTTTGATTAGGTCCAACCATTAACATGACCACATTTAGTCTTATCTAACCAATGAATGATCAGACCCGACTTTGGTCGGCCAACCTAACCACCATTAGAAAGACTTAACCAAATCATCATTTTATGAATGATAATATAATTAGTCAATAATCACCAAGCCTTCAGGCCTCCTATGATCATTATACTAATGAACTCATTATCACTCAACTTAATGGGAGGCTATGATTTAGTTATCTATATACTATTTCATTTTTAAGGATCTAATAATTTTGGAGGATTTAATTAATATGTTTTAAGAAGAGGAAGAAATTCAGCAAGCCAATTTCGATCCTCCCACTAACTTCATAAAGTTAGATCAAAAAAGGATCTAATCTAGGCTGGCATTAGGAGCACCTAAATCAGTTAGACTGATTTACCTAATTGACATGAGTGAGTCCAAATCACCAAGTGATCTAATCAAAATCTAATTCACCAGGATAGCCAGGTAAGTGAGATCAGTGGAAGGGATATGCCATTAACTCATCAAAGATCGAATCAATGCGAGTAGCTCCCAATTAAAAACCATTGATCAAAATACCAAACTTACCTTAGACACCATCCGATTTATTAGTTTCAATTTGACCAACCTAGGAATTTCAGGTTTGACTACGTAGCCATGAATCAAGTCTATTTGGTTCTTGTTAAAGGCATGGACTTGATCAACTATAACTATTATAATTGAATCTATAGAGTTCTTGACCTAATCTAAATTAACATTTAATTAGATTTGATCAACTACTCTAAATTAGTCCATTCTTTAACTAACCTTAGGTCTAACTTAATTTATGGATCTAATTTATCTAACCCAATAATCCACAAGTTTATGACTAATGACTTAGAGTCTTAATTCATAATTCTAGACACTAAATCATTTTACTTAATTTTAATTAAGTTTATGGAGTGAGGGTTAGGGTTCATCATTTTGAATAATATTTTTTTAAATTTTGAAAGATTCTTTATAACTTGACATTGTTCACCAATTAAGTCGACTAACTTCAAAATTAAATCGGCTCAATTCACAAACAACACTAGTTGTAGGGTTTAATTTGAAACTATATATAATACATAAAAATCATGAATCAAATTAGATCTAATCTAAACTCTTATTCATGATTAAAATTAGATCAAAATCATATAATTAAATCATAAAATTATTAGATTAAATCTAAAATTTTATAAGTTAATGATCCAGATCAGCACGTACCAGGACAACCTACACTGTAGGGGATAAATCCTACAGCAGGACAACCTACGGTCCATGCGATCATAATTTTAATTTTTATATTTAATTAATTAGATTATTAGATTAAGATTTAGATCAAATCTAAATTATCAATCTAAACATGCAAGCATATCATGTTTAGTGAAATCTTGCTTTGATACCATTTGTAGAATGTAGTGCAGGGTTTGCAGTGATACTTTTGAAATATTTTTCAAAAATAGCAAGAATGTAGTGGAAGAAGTAATTAATCTAATTAAATATCTATTGATCATATCAAAATATTAAATCCTACACTAAGAATCTAAACATAATATGCATGCATTCATATAGATCTGAAAAATAAAACTATGTAACAAACTATTTACTACATTAATGTGTTTATAACATAATACCTTTTTCGTGGATAGTTGAATACCATGATCTGATCATCGTTAAGGAGGTCCACTGGTCACGACATAGTTGCATAGATGTCTGGCCTCCATGGATCGTCCACACGAGACTCCTGATCCTGATCGGCTTCCCGTGAATGCTAGCTCGACACCGGAGTCTTTCAGAGGCTATTTTGATCGAACGAATTTGATCTTTGTCTACGGACTTCACGGATGCTTCGGGTTGCTCATAGACATAGTATAGAGGTAGAGAAGATTTTCTCTAAATTTTCATGGGCTTTGAATGCTCGTAGCTCACGCAATATCTTTCCAAAACCTAGGTCGAATACCTAGGACCGCACTCACCCTAAAAACCTTGGCCCCTTCTCCTTTGGTTTTATCTCTCTCTCAAAGATGATTGAAACCTCTTCTCATGCACCAAATGAATCTCGTGGAAGTCCTCTCTTTAGAATAGGTGTTGGCACATGTCCCAAAAACCTCTCCTTTTAATATTTACACAAAGAACAACTTCTATGCATGTGTGGAACCAAAAACTAGTTTGAATGCTAGTTTGAATTCAAAACTTTTTTTTTAAATTCAAACTTCATCCAAACCAATTCAAATTTATTTGGGACATGTGAAGGAGTTGTGTGCCCACTCTTCAGCAAGAAAAAATCCATGAGAAACCCTTTTCACATGGAGATAATAGGCACACAAAAGTTTAGGTGGCATAGGGATAATATATGGTTGTTGCTAATCCAAATTCAAACTCTTTTTGAATTTGACTGGAAACTAACCATAACTTATCCCTTAAGGATGTGGAAAGATCGGTCAAAACTTCTTATGTGCGTAGGAAAAAAAAGGTATAAGAGAATTAATTCAGAATTTAAATGGGGCATGGGGATTAAATGTGGCGCATGGGAAGACTAGTCAAACTAGTCTTCGAATTCTAAACTTCAACCAACTGAACCAACCTAATTAAAATTGGTTAGGTCCAATTAGACTAGATGAAATCCAATATAATTAGACTTAATTAGGCTTAATTAAATTCTAATAAAATTAGGAATTGATCAAGCCCAACCCCTGATCAAATCAGGGATCAAACCTCCTCGGCGATTAGGTCATCTCATAACCTAATCGGGTCAAACCCAACTAAATCCAATTCAATTGAACTTGAATCAAAAATAATTACTCAATCAAATTGAGTTAATTAGTGATCAAATCACTAATTAAATCTCTCATAAATATAGAGTCTAAATCCAATGGATATTCGGGCAATAGTGTTCATCGATATGAAACCCTAATCGAAGAGTCCCAGTGCAGTCAGACTCTTGACCTCGGTATCCAAAATGAATGAAACTTGCAATCACAGAATCCATACTCTTGATCAAAGAGTTTTAGATAAGTAGGACTCAGTGTCCTAATGCAATAGGATATTTGGTCGAAGAGTCCCAATCCAGTGGGACTCTTGACCGCAGCCAATAGATCAGGTAGGAACCTCTAGTATGTGTGACTCCGTAGGTTCAAACTTAAGTCGGTAGTATAGGAACCACTTTCTGTACTAATCGATGTGACCATCTAGCAATGGTATCCATCGTTCGGATAGATCGAATAGTCATAATCATAATATTCAGAACCTATGCGAATATGGTTACTGTATAATTCATCCCTATGACCTCTATGCATAGGATGACTTTAGGATTTGACTGTCAACCCTTGAAGATACATCCAAATCATGTCTCAAAGTAATTAGTCCTGTGACCCCTCACAAGAACTACCCTGGCCAAGGCTTTGCTAAATTAAAATACCATTTAACACAACTCTTGAATCCAAGAGTGGTCAATCCCATCTTGATACACACATCGACTCCTTAAGTACTTGACTGTGCTCAGAAATCTTCCATCACTGAATTAAAAATTTAGGTAGTCCAGCACCAAAGTATAGTGAGTTTCTTGGTAGTCATCATGGTGATCTCAGATCGGAGGGATACTTATACCCATATTTCATCAGAGCTAATCTTTGCAAGAGAAAAGCTTCGAAGTTGATCACATTTAGTGTAGATGTATCCATACATCTAGCTTATATGCCATACTAGTATCTTAATACTCCTTGGTTACGAGAACAACCAACCTATATGGTATACAATGACCTATACTCGATAAACATTATCATCCTCAGTAATAATGTATCATTTGGTTACGAACAATTTAAGGACTAAATGACAAATCCTCCTTTGTCGAATCTAGATAGTCCTAAGAACTTCATCACAATATATGAGTGTATTAGAAGATAATAGAATTTATGATCAAAAATATCAAAATAACTCTTATTAATTTATAATTTATATATAATTATAAAAGTATAGTCCAACCATCAATAGGCTGACGATTGGTTTTGAGACATATTTCTAACAAGAACAAGATCCTCCCACTTTACCAGCATGTTCATCCACTGATCACAGAGCGTCTCTGAAAAAATGAATGGATGAAGATAACAAAGCCAAGTATTACATATTAGGCTCGATGTCTGATGAGCTCTAGTGCCAACATGAAGATATTAGACTAGTCACCAAATATTGGCTCACCTGTAAGAGTAACTTGGTGAACAGAGTCGTGCAGCCAAATATCAAGTCACTAAGTAACTTTTTAAGGCTTAGATGCATGATGGACAGTCGGTCCAAAATCATTATCTAATGATGATCAAGGACTTGAAAGAGCTTGAGAAGCTCGGTGTCAAGTTAGATCAGGACCTGCAGATTAATATAATTTTGTAGTCTTTGATTGATGTGTATGGGCTGTTCATCATGAACTACCATATGCATAAACTTTAAATTATCTTGGCTGAACTTATGAATATGATGGTTACTACTGAGCTCTCTATGAAAAGTTCAAAGGGCTCGATGCTTGCTATGGAGTGGAGTTCTTCTAAGAGAAAGTCTTTTGAAAGGAAAAAGAAGTTTGTGAAGAAACAGAAGATGGATGGTGGGAAGAAGAAAAAGGCCGCTGATAAGAAAAAATATTTCTATTGCAACACTGATGGCCATTAAAAGCGGAACTATTCTTTCTACCTAGCCAACCTGAAGAATAAGAAGGAGGTAGGTCCTTCTGGAGGAATGCTTGTTATAGAATCTAACCTTATGATTTCTTTTGCATCTAGTTGGGTGCTTGACTCTGGTTTTAGTGCTCACTTATGCACTTTTATGTAGGATCTTAAGGATAGTAGCAGGCTGAGGGATGGTGAGATGATTCTACGCATCAAGAACGGAGCAGGAGTTGCTGCTATGGTTATGGAAACCGATCCTCTTCGATTACCATCAGGATTAGATCTAATTTCTAGAGATTATTTTTATGTGCCTACAGCAAGCAGAAATTTGATTTCGATTTTTTGTTTAGCACAAGAAGGCTATGTAATTAGTTTTCTTAAGGATCATTATAATATTCTTTATGAAAGAAATAAAATTGCAAGTGGTTTTCTTGTAAATGGTCTCTATCAGTTATATATTGATGTTTTTATTTTTAATATCGAGCAAAACATGAATGCCATAGGATCAAAGCGACCTAGGGATAGTCTAAATGATAGGTATGTTTGGCATCTTAGGCTAGATCATATAGCTAAAGATAGGGTTAACAAATTAGAGAAATCTGGACTATTATGTCTATTTACTTTCAAGTTGTATCCGATTTGTAAATCATGCCTTCATGGGAAAATGACCAAGCTCTCTTTTGTAGGACATGGGGAAAAGGCCACAGACCTACTCTCCTGGTACACACAAATGTGTGCGGTCCATTTGATGTGCCAGTTAGAGGCCATTATGTCTACTTAATCACCTTTACTGATGATCTGTCTTGGTACGGGTATGTATATTTGATGCGATATAAGTCTGAAGCCTTTGAAAGGTTCAAAAAATTCAAACTCAAAGTAGAAAAATAAATAAAAAAATTCATTAAGATTCTTCGATCAGATCGAGGAGATGAATATCTTAGTCAAAAATTCTTAGACTATCTTAAGAACAATGGCATAATCTCTTAATGGACTCCACCTAAAATGCCTCAACTTAATGGAGTTTTAGAATGGAGAAATTGGATTCTATTAGATATAGTTCGATCCATGATGAGTTTCATGGACCTTCCTAAGCTTCTTTGGGGATATAGTCTGATGACTGCTATATATTTACTGAATAGGATTTTCTCTAAAATCATTCCTACCACACCATACGAGATATGGCATGGTAAGAAACCAAGTCTGAGTCATCTCAAAATTTGGGGTTGTCTGACCTATGTCAAGAGACAACAGACGGACAAATTAGAGTCTAGGTCCTTTAGAACTTGATTTATTGGATTTTCTAAAGAGTCATTAGGATATTATTTCTATCTTCTGAAAGATCATAATGTAATTATGAGTCAACACATCATCTTTTTTGAAAAATAATTTATTCAAGATGGTTGCATTGGAAGGTAGATTAAGCTCGAGGAGAAAGTCTCCCAAGAGCCACGAGCTAAGAAACCTATGAAACCCAATCAGATTGAGCCAACCCAGACACTATCTCCTCCACGTCATAGATCAAGTAGAATTTTCAGTCCTCCTAAAAGGTACTTAGGTACTATCTCAGAGGACATAGAGAAAATATTCCTCACAGGAAATGGGGTTCATGGTGATGATCCCAAAACCTATATATGATGAGGTGATATTAGATATCGACTCCAAGAAATGGTTACAAGCAATGAAGTCAGAGATTTACTCAATACATTCGAACCAAGTCTGGACCTTGGTAGATCCACTTGAAGGCATAGTACCTACTGGGTGTAATTGGATCTTTAAGAGAAAGATAGGTGCCGATGGGAATGTAGAGACATTCAAAGCAAGACACGTAGCGAAAGGATATAGTTAGCATAAAGGCATTGACTATCAGGATACTTTTTTACCAGTAGCCATGCTTAAATCTATCCACACATTGCTTGCTATTGCATCCTATTTCAATTACAAAATATGGTAGATGGATGTGAAAATGACATTCTTAAATGAATATCTTGAAGAAGATATCTATATAGAATAGCTGCTAGGTTTCACATCCAATGATGATGATCACAAGGTATGCAAGCTACAAAGGTCTATATATGGACTTAAGCAAGCATTTCGAAGCTGGAATGCTTATTTCAATGATGTAATCAAATCGTTTGGATTCATCAAGAATGAGGAGGAGCCCTATATTTTCAAAAAGGTCAATAGGAGCACTGTTATCTTTCTCGTACTGTATGTGGATGACATCCTCCTAATTAGGAATGATATTTTCATGTTGACTATAGTCAAAATATGGTTGTCTAAGAAGTTCTCTATGAAGGTTTAGGAGAGGCATCCTTTATTCTAAAAATTAAGATCAATAGGGATAGACCGAATAGGATGCTAGGTCTCTCACAGAAATTGTACATAGAGAAGGTGCTGAAGAGGTTCAGCATAGAAAACTCCAAGAGAGGTTTAGTATCCTTTAGATATGGCATTCATCTCTCCAAGAAGATATGCCCTAGCACACCCGAGGAGATTGAATGCATGAGCAAGATCCCTTATGCTTCGATAATAGGGAGCCTCATGTATGCCATGCTATGTACACAACCTAATATTGCCCATGCTGTGAGTGTCGCGAGTAGGTATCAGTCGAATCCAGACAAAGAGCACTGGACTTTTGTGAAATGTATCCTTAAGTACTTGAGAAAGACTAAGAATATGTTTCTAGTTTTTGGTAATGGAGAACTCCAGGTCCAGGGGTATACAGACTTTGATTTTATGTCTGACATAGATGATCGAAAGTTGACATCTAGAAGTCTATTTATTTATAATGGTAGAGCTATCAGTTGGAAGAGTTCTAAGCAGATAGTGATAGCAGACTCCACCATGGAAGTAGAGTACATCGCTACATCGGAGGCTGCAAAGAAGGTATTCTGGTATAAAAAGTTTGCCACAGAGCTCAGAGTGATGCCATCAAATGCCATCCCTTTGTACTGTGACAATAATGGTGCCATAGCCCTAGCTAAGGAGCCGAGGTCTCATTAGAAATCCAAGTACATCGAGCAGTGATACCACCTTATCCGTGATTATCTCAAGAAGGAATACATCGAGGTCAAAAGAGTCGACACTACAGACAATGAGGTTGACCCACTGACAAAGCTATTAAGCCAGCAGAAGATCAAAGCCCACCTTAAGAAGATGGGACTTATATTTGTAGCCAATTGGCTTTGGGTCAAGTGGGAGTTTGTTAGATGTGTGCCCTAGAAGGCAGATTGGCTAAACCCTTGTAATACACTTCTAAGGATAATTTTATAATTTTAACTATAAATTAATAAAAAGATTATTTTCTATCATAGTGTGTATTTAAAGTATCTATGATACATCCTTTGAGTTAATAGTAATGATGATTTATATTTTCAAGAGTTAAAATTTTAAGACATGAATTTTCATAATTAACTTATAAACTACTCCCGACCGTAGGATTATCATGAGGATGGTGATCGATCTGAAAGATTATTGTATAATCACTTTTTTAGGATAGATGTGTCTTAAGTCTATGGTGTAGAGACACCGGAGCAAGAGTATAAGTTCCCATTAGAGAATAAGAGCATTGAGCGTGACCACCTCGAGCAGTCATAAGAAAGTCTACCTTTTCGTTGATGATTGGCTTGATGCTGTAGTGGTGTGTCTGATTCTTTGATCTGAGACGCATCTATAGTTCAGCTTGAGGGTGTTATAGTTTGACTAAATCATAACTTGGTCTTCTAGCCATTCAAAATCCCAAGGTATATGTTGGCTATAGCATGTTCATTATAGAAATTGGATTGCACCAATAGAGGATCTATCTACCTCGGTAGATAAGAAGTAGCCCTATGATAATCATGAGATTGAATCCTTAAGCCTATGGCCATGGCAGAGTGAAGATGATAGAAAGAATTTCTATTAGGATTTTACATCGGAATCAAATCAAATGATTAATTCATATGATGGATGTTGGGTTTGACAAGTTCACCTTAAACCTAATTCTGTCGGGATTCAAGATAGAAGAACCCAATCACATAGGTTGCTGCACCGAGAGGTTTGCTTTTAATTCTAATGGATTGCCACTATATACTGTTAGGTGTCATTGATGGATTTTGAAAGTAATTAGAATGATCTTGGTGATTGATTATTTTAATTGTATGAATCAAAAAAGTTCTGATTTATTGAAAGGTGTTTCGATGATGTTGATGATAATGATCATGACATGTCTTATTATTATATGAAACTAAACCTAATTGAATCACACAAATAAGGCTTTGGATCTAGTTATTATCAATTGAGCTAATCCAATTTGATTGATTTAAATTAGATCCAATCAGGTTCAAGGTAATCGTGCTAGCACACGATTGAGCCTAGATTTCTCCTTCTATAGTCTTTCTGATTCATCGCAACTAAGTTAAATTTGATTTAACTTATTTCTTTATCTTGAATGGATTTATTTTTATTTGACTAGAACTAGTTTAGGTCAGATTAATTGTAGAAATTAAATCCATTCCTAGTGCAATTGGACTAGGTAAAAAGTTGACCCAATTGAGAGAATTAAGGGTCACCTGATCAGATGATTCTAGAAAATTTTTTAGAAATCTTTTTAATCTAAGTTTTGGATATGTGATAGTGCGTGAATCATACTATGGGTGTGCTAAATTTTGTGATTTATGGTGATGTTTTGACTATATTTTGATGGAGTTTGATTTGGATTAAACTCTTAAGGGAAGAGTCCTAGGTGCAATGGATTTTTTCTTATCTACTCATGTTGGTCCATTTTTTATTGAATTTTGGTGAAAAAGCTAGATGGAATCTAGTGATTTGACATGGAGAATAATCCCTGCTATTTCTTTGATCAAATAATAAGTGATTTGGTCGAAGTGGGACTCTAGGTGGCATTGGGATTAAAACCCCTTCTCACGCCATTATGAAGGGATTGCATGAAAATAATTTCCATGCCCAAGTGCTGTCACCCCTATCACATCCTACACCCCCTATATCCTCTCTCTCCCTCTCTTCTACATTTCTAAAAGGTTAGGCACAAATTTGAGTTGAAGGTCCAAGGTTTTTAGTACAAGATTCAGGATCTATGCAATGGTATTCGTCAGACAGATGGGCTACCTTCAGAAATAGTTTTGAAGGATCTATAGATCAAATTTAAATCTAATCTTTGGAGGAGAGATTCATGAGGAGAAGATGTTTAGATCTTCCCTAAGTGGATACTGATAGAGGTTAGGCACATACATGGCTACTTCTAGAACCTTAGGAACCAATAGGATCATCGTAGGATAATCAAATTACCCAACAAGATCTCAAAATTAAATCTGATTTAATTTTATGTTTAATTTTTTTGTATCAGATTACCATGATCAGATTTGAGAACTCTTAGATTTGATCAGATCATAAATTTTTTTGTCAAAAAATCTACTTCAGATCTGATCAGATCTGGACGATCCTATGGTAGAAAATCAGATTTTTCTTCAGATAACTTATCCTCCGTAACAAACTCTACGTGGCCTGAGTGGCCCACTACCAGATGGTTATGGCTATCACCATCAATTTGTTATGCACTCCATCTATAAAAAGGATCCTCCAGATATGGTTTTCTCCTAATCTCTCTTCTCCTTCTTGTTACTCAATTTCTTTATTTTCTGAGCACTCCATTCCAGTTGGCTGGAGAATTAACTTGAGCGTCAGAGGATCCTGTCGGAGCCACCCACCTTCAATTTGGACTTTATTTTGTAGGTTCCGTCGGCAGCCTCATTCTCTCAACTCTAGCTACCTCTGACATCCTTATAGATTTTTGCACCAACAGGATTGGCAAGCTAAAGAAAGGGTGTTTAAGCTTTTGTTCTAAAAGGATGCCTAGTCGATCATACCTTCCTTCTTTTCTCTCTTAATTTCTTAAATCTACTTCTATTTAATCTCTTCTTGCTCCAGAAATGCCCCCAAAGAAGACAACCATCCGATGGTCTATTGCTTTTGCCACTAGATCCAAGCCGGATTCACCCATTCTGACTCCATCATCGACTCCTCAACCTCCTCCACCGACGATCATGGTGGATCCAGAGTAGTTCAACTTGCTGATGCAGTAGGTTTGAGGCCTTATCAAAATGGTACAAGCCATATAGCAACCTCTGATGACAGCCCTACTAGAAAACCCCTAGCTAGAGCTTCAAAAATTGGCATAAAAAAGGCAACCTGGGTAAGTAGACCCATCGCCTCTCCAAAGGAAAAGTAGAGAGTAGGAAGCCCCTATTTCGATCATGATTTTTCTCTAGAGGAGACTTTTTTCATCTACAGTCGACGACCCTCTGAGATCCATGATTGAGATGATGCTCTTGATCAAAAGCTTCAAAAAATGAACCAACGGATTGAGGAGCTCCACCATGCTACCCCAGCCCACCATGATGATATTTGCTCCGATCCCCCTTTCTCTATCAAAATCATGCAAGATCCTATCCCACCGAACTTCAAGCTCCCTTATTTCGAGACATATGATAAGACTTCTGATCTGGTTGACCATCTGAAGGTCTTTCAGATGATGATGCTACTCCATGGTGCACTAGACGCCATCCTGTGCTGAGCTTTTCCATTTATCCTAGCGGGAGTAGCGAGAAATTGGTACTTGAGCCTTTAGCCAGGTATGATCTACTCTTTTGACCAAATGAGCCATCAATTTGTGGCTCATTTTATAAGCATCCAATGTCCAAGATGAGATTCGGACTTTCTCATCAACATAAAGTAGAAAGAAGGAGAGTCCATCCATGCTTACGTCAGTCATTTTAATGCTGCTGTGCTGGAGGTTCGAAACTTGGATTAGTCTATAGCCATGGTCATACTGAAGGACGGTCTTCAGAAGAATGATCTTTTTTATCCTCCCTGAAAAAGAAGTATCCTAAAAATTTTGCTGATATGTTGGCCCGAGCTGAAGATTATATCTGGACAGAGGAGGCCTTCAAACTAAAGGATGATGAGGCCATAAGAGAGCAGCAAGTGGGTGAATCCAGCAAGCCCATACCTGAAAGAAAGTCGAGTGAAGCTCAACCATGCTCTCGAACTCCTTCCAAGTGTAGATGAGCCCGAACTCCCCCTCAAGCTCATCGACAGGGAAGTCTGGATCAGAGGATCCGATGGAACTTTCTTTTCAGAAGATTCAACAACTATGCTTCCTTGAATGCCTCAAAGACTCAAGTGTTGATGGAGATAAGGGAGCAGCTACCAAGGTCGGAGAGGATGCAGACTCATCCGACCAAATACAATCCTAATAAGTATTGCCTCTACTATCGTGATCATGGTCACGACACTAAAGGGTGCATCTAGTTTCAGGATGAGATCGAGATGCTGATTAGAAGAGGTCGGCTAGATCAGTTTATTAGGCCCCGATTGAAGAAGAGAGAAGATCATCCAAGAGTCCTACCATAGCCTACATCATTTCGATGGGATGAGCTGCAAGGAGATCGGCCCCCCCCGAAGTAATCAACACTATCGCTAGGGGGCATCAATGAGGGGAGGCCAGCAGGTCAGTGAAGCTAGCAAAAAAGTAGCGGACTAAAGGATCCATCACTTTCACCGAAGAAGATGCCCAAAAAGTTTAGCTTCTACACAATGACACGATTGTAGTTACCTTAAATATTGTTGATTATGACATACATTGTATTTTAATTGATAATGGTAGCTCTGCTGATATCTTGTTTTATGATGCTTTCTTCAAAATATCCATTTCCAATGATAGGATTGGTCAAATAAATTCTCCATTAGTAGGATTCATGGATGATGAAGTGCCAGTGGAAGAAATAATAACATTACCTATGGTAGCTGGCCGATACCTAAGGCAATCCAAGGCACAAGTCGATCTTTTAGTAGTCAAAGCCCCTTCTACCTATAATATGATCATTGGCCGATCTAGTTTGAATACACTTCGAGCCGTGGTTTCTATTTACTACCTGAAAATGAAGTTTCCAATAAGGCATGGAGTCGAGGAGGTCAGAGGAGATTAGGCACTAGCTCGGCACTGCTATAATATTGTCTTACAAGAGAAAAAATAAGCAGACTCTTGTCCAGTAAACGTGCTTGATGCCTGTGATGATTTATCTAAAAAAAGAGGAGAAACCATCAACGATCTTGAAGAGATCCTTTTGAATGATGGGAATGAAGGACATACTGTGAAGATCGGCTTGAATATGAAAGAAGTCAGAAAGCAGCTCATCACATTCTTGCAAAGAAATGTTGATGTCTTCACCTGGGTGCCTGCAGATATGCCTAGGATTGATGCAGAGGTTATGGAACACCATCTGGGTGTGGACCTTAAATGATGGCTAGTGAAATAGAAAAAAAAAAATTTTGCACCAGAAAGATAGAAGGCTATAATGGATAAGGTCAACAAGCTCCTTAAGATGGGATTCATTCGAGAAGTGCTTTATCTAGACTAGATTGCAAATATTGTTCTGATTAGAAATGTAAATGACAAGTGGAGGATGTATATAGACTTCATAAATTTAAATAGAGCCTTCCCAAAAGATAGCTATCCTCTGTCCAGGATTGATAAACTGGTGGATGCAACTTTTGGACATCAACTCCTCACCTTCATGGATGCTTTCTTCGGATATAATCAAATCCGGATGGTACCATAGGATGAGGAGAAGACTGCTTTTATTATTGACTGTGGTCTTTATTGTTATAGGATTATGCCCTTTGGGCTTAAAAATGTAGGTGCAACCAATCAGCATTTGGTAAATAAGATCTTCAAAGAGAAGATCGACCAAAATATGGTGGTTTATGTAGATGATATGCTGGTTAAAAGTTGATCTTTGCCAAATTATATTGTCGATCTTGAGAAGATCTTTAGCACCCTCTAGAAGTACAAGATGAAGCTGAACCCTACAAAATGCGCTTTCAAAGTAACCTTGGGAAAGTTTCTAGAATTCATGGTGTCAAGCCGTGGCATTTAGGCTAACCCAGAGAAGATTAGGGCCATCTAGGAAATGACTGCCCCAAAAATAATAAAAGAGGTCCAATGCCTCATAGGCAAGGTGGCGGCCCTGAATCGCTTCATATCAAGGTCAGCAGAGCATTGCATGCCCTTGCTCCAAATACTCAAGTAGCCCAAAAACTTCAACTGAACTCCTGAATGTCAACTGGCTCTTGAAAAATTGAAGAGCTATTTTAGTTCACCCCCACTACTAGCCAAACCTAAATCTAGAGAAGAGCTGCTCTTGTACCTCACCGTATCTCTCGTAGCTATTGGTGCCGTGTTGGTCAGGGAAGAAGCTAAAGTTTAGAAGTCGATCTACTATATAAGCAGAGCCTTGAGGGATGCAAAAATAAGGTATACCAAATTAGAAAAACTAATCTATGCCTTGTTGATTACAACAAGAAAACTCTGGCCTTATTTCCAAGGGCACACAATTACTCTCCTCACTGATCAACCCATCAAGACAGTTTTTCATCGACTTGATACCTTCGAAAGAGTGGCAAAATGGGCAATTGAGTTGACCAAATTTGATATTTATTTTCAACCTTGGCCAGCCATCAAAGCTCAAATACTGACCAATTTTGTAGTAGAGTGCACCATTCTGGACGCGACTGAACCAGAGCACCAAGAAGTTCTTATCCCTGGCTCTCCTGAAGAGAAGGCTGATCTTCCTAAAAACTTTTGGACATTATATGTGGATGGTTCTTTTAATGCTTCTGGAGCAGGCACGGGCTTGATCCTCATCAATGTAGAAGTTATAGTAGGGTATGCACGATGCTTCTTTTTCACCACTAATAACGGAGTAGAGTATGAAGCTCTGCTTGTCGAACTCAGAATAGCCAAAGGCTGGAAGTAGAGCATCTAAAGGTTTATAGTGACTTCCAACTAGTTATAGGATAAGTCAGTGAAAATTATGAAGCTCGAAAAGAAATCATGAAGAAGTACTTGGAAAAAATAAAGAGCTTGATCTCAGCCTTTAATAATTTTGATATCCAGCAAATCCCTAGGGCAGAAAACACTAGGGCCAACCTCCTCTCTAAGCTGTTAGGAATATGTCCCAAAACCAATCATCAACTTATTGATGGTTGTTCTACTTATTGTACTTGTATATGAATTATCAAATAATAAAAGTTATTTTGATATTTTTCATCATAAATTTTGTTGTCTTCTAATGAACTCCTGTATTGTGATGAAGTCCTTAGGACTATCTAGATTTGATAAAGGAGGATTTATCATTTAGTCCTTAAATTGTTCATGACCAAAGGATATGTTGTTACCTAAGACGACAACGTTTATCGAGTATAAGATCTTTGTGTGCCATACAGATTAGTTGTCCTTGTAACCAAGGAGTATTGAGACACTGGCATAGCATGCAAGTGAGATGTATGGATACATCTGCACTGAACGTGACCAACTCCAGAACTTTTCTTCTGTCAAGATTAGCCCCAAAGAATATGGGTATAAATGTCCCTTAGACTTGAGACCACCACGGTGACTTGCAAGCAACTCACTGTACTTAGGTACCAGACTACCTGAATTTCTAATTCAGTGATAGAAAGCTACTGAGTGCAATCAAGTACCTAGCTTGTCGATGTGTGAGTCAAGATGGGATTGATCCCTTCAAGTGTTGGAGCAAGTGCATCGCTGTATTTCAATTTAGCAAATTCTCGATCGAGGTAGTCCATATGATGGATGCTAAATTTTGAAATGCAATATAGATGAATTATAGGATTGATAGTAAACCCTAGATCATCCTTTTGAGTATCATGATCAAGAGGATAAATTATACGGTAACCATATTCGTCGGGTTCGTCATTGTTGCGTTGCGATTTTTTGACCTATCCGAATGTCGGGTACCATTACTAGATGGTCACATCAATTGATATAAAAAAATAGTTTTTATGCTACCAACTTAGAATTCGAACCTATGGGGTCACACACATAAAAAGTTCCTACCTGATCTGATGGCTGATCATGAGTCTTGATGATCTAGGACAATGTGGTCAAGAGTCCCACTGGACTGAAACTCTATGACCAAGAGTCCCATTGGACTGAAACTCTAAGTCCTACTCATCTAGGACTCTCTAATCAAGAGTTCTATTGGTCTGGTTCTCTAATATCATGAATTTCATTCGTTTGGGCATTAGGTTCAAGAGTCCCACTGGATTCGGACTCTTCAGAAGTTTCATGTTGATGGGATTCTATTATCCGGTAATCTATCCAATTTAGACTTAGATATTTTTAGAGGATTAATTAGCAATTCAATTACTGATCAGCTTAATTTGATTGAGTGATGAGGATTCAATTAAGTTTGATTAAATTTGATTCAATTGGGTTTGACCCGATCAGGTCATGAGATGACCAAATTGCTTGGGAGTTTTGACCCTAATTTGATCAAGACCTGGACGTAATTAATTTCTAATTTGATCAAGATTTTATTAGATTAGGCTAAGCCTAATTTGGTTGGATTTAACCTGGTCTAATTGGGTCTAGATTAATTGATTTGGTTGAAACCAATTAGGACCAAATTAAATAAAGTTTGAATTCAAACTCTCCCATGCGCCCACCATTTTTGACTTTTCTACTCTTGTTCCACATCCAAAATTTTTGTTTGTAACTTTTTTCTCACCCAGAAGATTTTTATGCTCCCTCACTTATCTGCTTTTGATCTAGTCCAAGGGTTGGATTGGTTCAAAGTAAGTTGAGTTTTGAATTCAACTCAATTTATTGGAGGTTGGAACCAATCCAACCTTATCTGCTTCCCACGCCCTCCCTTTTATTTGTCGAACATTTTTTGGAGAAATAAAAATGTGTGCACATAGAAGGAGAGTCCTTCTACATGTTAAATACATGGGAGGAGGTGTTGGATAAAGATAAGAGGCTCATTTGATTTTTGAAATCAAGTGAGTGGTTAAAACCTCCCAACCACTCGATCCTTATCTTTTTCCATGTACTTTTCCCATGGTATTCAAGTTAATAAATTATGAAATTTTTTTTTTTTGTAGAAGAAGGTGACAGCATTATGTGGTAAAAATATCAAAGTGATTGGGCATTAGTTTTGGATGAAAAAAATCTTGGAGTGAAGATGAGGAGGGTCCTACAGCACTTTACTTTTCCCTCATGCCTCTCTTCTTGATTTTTATCTCTAAGGATACCAAATTTTTAGATATAATCTAAATAGGGTTTATAGATCTAAAAGTTATCTTTCCATGAAAACTTGTTTCATAGAAAAACCCAATATAGATGAAGAGAAATCCTGATTTTTCAGACTAGATTCGTTCAGATCTGATCGAATCAAGAGATATATTTCAAAAAATTTTCTCTTTGATCCAAATCAGATATGGGATCTTTCAGATCTGATTCTTATTATTATAATAATAAAAATAAAATTTAGATAAATTAAATTAAATTTAATTTACCTTGATGTAGAATAATCCTATTACCCATTTGATGATCCTGTAAGCAGCGGAAGGTTCTGGATCTAGCCACGCAAGTACCTGGCCTCTATCGGTATCCACTCAAGCTGGATCTAGAGATCCTCTTCTTCTCTATCACATCTCCAAAAATTAGATCTAAATCTGATTTGAAGGATCTTCAAAATAACTTTCGAAGATCAGCAGTTATCCTTTGCAGCTGTGCAGCCTTCTAGCTTTCTGTCGCCTTTCTCTCGTCTGGACCGCACCAACTGGATCCCAAACTACTTTGGGCATGGAGAGGAGTGGGAGAAGATGGTCTTAGCATGGAGGAGGAGGAGAGAGGTAGCCTTGGGGCGTGGAGAATTGTTGTTAATTATTCTTTGAGTTGGGTGCAGGGTTTTATTTATAGACTATGCGTGATCCAACTCCTCCTCATTCCAACCAGTCACAACCCTTTGTAAAATCAACAAATCTATTGATTGAAAATAATGAGTCCCTTGGATCATCCTAGATGCTGTGCCTAATACCAATCCAAGTTGTTCTTAGAAGAGCTAATCAAAATCCAAAAAGGACGATGGATTTCTATCCAACAAGACTTTTCGGGCGCCTATAAATGTGGCGCTACGCCAAGGTGCGTTGCGCCTCCTCCTTGCCAGCTTCTAGCTAGCGGACAGCCCCCACCAGCCTCCAAAATGGTGTTATCATGGACAGAAGTTAAAGTATAAAGGGTGAACAACATGGACCAGTCAAAAGGCAACCTTTTGACCAAAGTAAAGGAATTGAAAATGTGTGTGATCCACCAAATAATGCAATGGTATTGTCTTACAAATAAACAAACCCTTTTTGATCCTAGAGGACCCAGTCAAACCAAGTTGAAGGCCTTTCTAAACGAGACAAACTGCTTTGGCTCTCAGAAACTTTTATGATAGTAAAAGAAAGAACGTAGTTCAAAAAATCGAGTACTAGCAATGATTTCCTTGAAACCTTAATTGAAATCTCATTCAGCATCAATTGAACTGGATTACAATTAATTGATGATCACAGATTCAAATCCTATTGGGTGACCCAGTTAGTGTTCAAATTCTGTATGTAATGGTTATATGTCATGATCTCCTATCATCGACATCATCGAAACTCCTTTCGATGGATCAGAACTCTTCTGATTCGAACAGCTAGAATGATCGATCATCTAAATCATTCTAATTGCTCCCAAAATCCACCAGTGACACCTAGCAGTATATGGTGGCAACCCATCAGAGCTGAATGCGAACCTCTTGGTGCAGCTACCTGTGTGATTCAGTTCTTCTATCTTGAGCCCCGATCAGATTAGGGTTAAGGTGAACTCGTCAAACCCTAGTCTGTCATATGATGTAATCATTCGATTCGAGTCCAATGTGAAAATCTAAATAGAAACTCTTTCTATTATTTCACTCTACCATGGCCATGGGCTTCTGGACTTGATTCTCATGATCATCATAGGGCTACTCCTCTACCACCGAGGTAGATAGATCCCATCTTGATGCAATCCCAGTTCCTACAATGAACATGCTATAGCCAACATACACCTCAGGGTTCCATATGGCTAGGAGACCGAGTAATGGTGTAGTCAAACTATAACACCCTCAAGGTGAACTGCCGATGCATCTCAGGTCAAAGAACCAGACACACTACTGCATCGAGTCAGTCATTGACGAGAAGGTAGACTCCTAATGACTACTCGAGGTGGTCACGCTCAGTGCCCTCGTTCTCTAACGAGTACCTGTACTCTCGCTTCGGTGTCTCCACACCGTAGACTCAAGACTCATCTACTAAAGAGAAGCGATTGTACACCAACCTTCCGGATCAATCACCATCCTCGTGATGATCCTATGGTCGGGAGCATTTTATGAGTTAATAATGATTATTCATGTCTTAAATTTTCAACTCTTGAAAATATGAATTATCATTACCATTAACTCAAAGGATGTATCACAGACACTAAATACACATATGTGATAGAAAATAATCCAATTTATTGATTTAGTCAAAATTACAATTTTGCCCCTAGAAGTGTATTACAAGTGTCAGCCAATTCTGGCTTCTAGGGCACATATATCTAACAATCTCCCACTTGTCCTAAAGCCAATTGGCTACAAGTCTAAGTCCCATCTTCTCAAGGTGGGCTTCGATCTTTTGCTGGCCCAACGGCTTTGTAAGTGGGTCTGCCACATTATCTGCGGAGTTGACTCTCTTGACCTCGAATAACCTTTCTCAGGTAATCGCGGATGAGATGGTATCGCCGCTCAATGTGCTTGGACTTTTCTGAGACCTTAGCTCCTTAGCAAGGCTATGGCCATTGTTGTCGCAGTATAGAGGAATGGCATCTGATGGCATTACTCCGATTTTGCAGCAAACTTCTTGTACCAGAATGCTTCCTTTGCAGCCTCTGATGCAGCGATATATTCTGCTTCCATGGTGGAATCTGCTATCACCGTTTGCTTGGAACTCTTCCAGCTGACAGCACCACCATTGCACACAAACAGACTTCCAGATGTCGACTTTCGATCATCTATATCGGACATGAAATCCGAGTCTGTGTATCCCTGGACTTGGAGTTCTCCGTTACCAA
Organism: Cocos nucifera; assembly: GCA_006176705.1. Lineage (NCBI taxonomy): Eukaryota > Viridiplantae > Streptophyta > Magnoliopsida > Arecales > Arecaceae > Cocos > Cocos nucifera. The sequence goes on along the minus strand of QRFJ01000508.1, from coordinate 206,772 downwards.
AGACCAACATCATATCCTTAGTTCTTCTCAAGTACTTAAGGATACATTTCACAGAAGTCCAGTGTTCTTCACCTGGATTTGACTGATATCTGCTTGTGACACTCACAGCATGGGCTATATCAGGTCGTGTACATAGCATGGCATACATGAGGCTCCCTATTGCAGAAGCATAAGGGATCTTGCTCATGCGTTCTATTTCCTCAGGTGTGCTGGGGCACATCTTCTTGGAAAGATGAATACCATGTCTGAAGGGTATTAATCCCCTCTTAGAGTTTTCCATACTAAACCTCTTTAGTACTTCCTCTATGTACATCTTCTGTGAAAGTCCTAGCATCCTATTCGGTCTATCCCTATAGACCTTAATTCCTAGAATAAAGGATGCTTCAACCTAGGTCTTTCATGGAGAATTCCTTGGACAACCACATCTTGACTGATGTCAACATGGGAATATCATTCCCAATAAGGAGGATGTCATCCACGTACAATACGAGGAAGACAACAGCGCTCCCACTGACCTTTTTGAAAACACATGGTTCCTCTTCATTTTTGATGAAACCAAATTTTTTGATCACATCATTGAAATGAGTGTTCCAGCTCCGAGATGCTTGCTTAAGTCCATATATGGACCTTTGCAGCTTGCAAACCTTGTGATCAGTATCACTGGATGTGAAACCTAGCGGCTGTTCCATATAGATATCTTCCTCAAGATATCCATTTAAGAATGCCGTTTTCACGTCCATTTGCCATATTTCATAATCGAAATAGGCTGCAACGGCAAGCAATGTGCGGATGGATTTTAGCATAGCTACTGGGGAAAAGGTATCCTGATAGTCAATGCCTTCGCGTTGACTATAACCTTTTTGCCACTAGTCTAGCCTTGAATGTCTCCACATTCCATCTGCACCAATCTTTCTCTTGAAGATCCATTTACATCCCAATAGGTACTATACCTTCTGGTGGATCTACCAAGGTCCAGACTTGGTTTGAGTGCATCGAGTCAATTTCTGACTGCATTGCCTCTAGCCATTTCTCGGAGTCGATATCTGATATCGCCTCGTTGTAGGTTTTGGGATCATCACCATGAGCACCATTACCTATGAGGAACATTTTCTCTACTCCTCTGAAATAATACCTAAGTATCTTTCAGGGGGACGGGAAACTCTTTCGATCTACGAGGTGGAGGAGGTAGTGTTCTTATTGGCTCAACCTAATTGATTTGGTTCCAATTGGTCCTTAGCTCGTTCTACTTGTGAGACTTTCTCATCAAGCTTGAATCTGCTTTTCCAATGCCGCTATCTTGAATAAACTATTTTTCAAGAAAGATGGCATGTCGACTCACAATCACATTGTGGTCTTCTGGAATGTAAGAAATAGTATCCTAATGACTCTTTAGGATATCCTATGAATCGAGCTCTGAAGGACCTAAACTCTAACTTGTCCGCTTGTTGTCTTTTGACATGAGCCGGACAACCCAAATTCTGAGATGACTCAGACTTGGTTTCTTACCATGCCATATCTCATACGGTGTGGTAGGAATGGTTTTAGAGGGAACCCTATTCAGTAGATAGATTGAAGTTAACAATGAGTGTCCCCAAAGAAATCAGGAGGTCTGTGAAGCTCATCATGGATCGAACCATATCCAATAGAGTCCGATTTCTCCGTTCTGAAACCCCGTTGAGTTGAGGTGTTCCTGGTGGAGTCCATTGAGAGACTATGCCATTTTCCTTGAGATAGTCTAGGAATTTTCGGCTAAGGTATTCACCTCCTCGATCTGATCGAAGAACCTTAATGGGTTTTTCCAGTTTGTTTTTTCTACTTCATGTCTGAATTCTTTGAACTTTTCAAAAGCTTCAGACTTGTGTCTCATAAGATACACATACCCATACCTAGACAGATCATCGGTAAAGGTAATGAAGTAGACAAAATTGCCTCTAGCCGGCACATCAAATGGGCCGCACACATCTGTATGTACTAGGGCAAGGAGATCTGTGGCCCTCTCCCCATGTCCAACAAAAGGAGTTTAGTCATTTTGCCTTGAAGACAAGATTCACAAGTTTGGATATGACTCAAAAGTCAATGGACTCAATAGCCCATTTTTCTCCAATTTGTTGATCCTATCTTCTGCTATATGACCTAATCTCAGGTGCCATAGATATCTGTCGTTTGGACTATCCCTAGGTCGTTTGGTATTCACGTTTTGCTCGATAGTTAACAGGTACATCAATATGTAGCTGATAAAGACCATTAATAAGGAAACCATTTGCAATTTTATTTCTTTCATAAAGAATGTTACAATGGTCCTTAAAGAAGGTGATACATAACCTTCTTGTGCTAAGCATGAAACAGAAATCAAATTCTGCTAGCTGCAGGCACATAAATAACAGTCTTTTAAAACTAAGTCTAAACCAGATGGTAATCGAGAGGGTATGTTCCCACTACTGCAGCAACTCTTGCTCCATTACCAATGCGTAGGATCATGTCTCCATCCTCAGCCTCCTGCTATCCTCAAGACCCTGCATAGAAGTGCACAGATGAGCACTAGAACCAGAGTCAAGCACCCAACTGGATGCAGAAGAAGACCGTAAGGTTAGACTCAATAACGAGCATACCTCCAGAAGGACCTTCCTTCTTGTTCTTCAGGGTGGCCAGGTAAGTAGGGCAGTTCCGCTTCCAATGGCCGTCGCTGTTGCAATGGAAACACTTTTCTTTGCCATCGGCCTTTTCTTTGGCTCTGCCTTCTTCTTCTTTGATCCTTCCACCTTTTGCTTTTTCACAGACTTCTTTTTCTTTCCATAAGACTTTCTTTTGGAAGAAGTCCATTCCATAGCAAGAACTGAGCCTTTAGAACCTTTCATAGAAAGCTCAGCGGTAACCAGCATATTCATTAACTCGGCCAAGGAATTTGAAGTTTATGCATGTGGTAATTCATGATGAATTGCCCATATGCATCAGTCAAGGATTGCAGAATAATATCGTTCTGCAGGTCCAAGTCCAACTTCACACCGAGCTTCTCAAGCTCTTCCATGTCCTTGATCATCATGTCAGACAGTGATCTTGGACTGACTGCCCATCACGCATCTTAGCCTTAAAAAAGTCATTTTGTGACTTGATATTTGGCTGCGCGACTCTGTTCACCAAACATCTCCTGCAGGTGAGCCAACATTTGGCGAGCAGTCCCGATATCTTCATGTTGGCGCTGGAGCTCATCAGACATCGAGCCCAACATGTAATATCTGGCCTTATTATCTTCGTCAATCCATTTTTTCCAGAGACGCTCTCTGTTCAGTGGATGGACGGGCTGGTAAGGTGGGAGGGTCCTGGTCCAAAACATGGGTTAACTTCTCGAAACCCAAAATAATTTTGTAGTTCCTGAGCCAATCTTTATAATTGGGTCCAGTCAGTCTATGTGTGTCCAGGATACGTGCCAATGGGTTGGACGCAGACATTTTCCTGTAGAGAGTCAAAGATTCTAGTTAGATACTGTAATTTTGACTTGACCAATTTATTTAGGGATTTTATTTTTTAAACAAATTAGCTCCCACTATTTTCTCGGATCCCTACACTCCCTCTGTAGAGATGCAAAAATCTCCATGATTAATGATTTCTAGTGGGTGGTGCGGTCTCACCAACTGACTCATCACCTCACCTAACAGTTATTGGTGATGGGTTAGCCAATGAGTGAACAACTCTTGTTCAATGATTCTCTAATCATGGTGCACCCAAACTTGGTCTCTAATTCATGAATCTCACCGTATCCGAATATTGATCCACTCCTTAGTTAAGTCAGACCCACCATTTGCATAGACTGGATTCCTAATTGAGTCTCTCACCGTATCCAAAATATTGAGCCCAACTCATCCTCCAGCCCATAGCATCCAATGCCTAATAGACATGGTTGCATCTTCCCGGTGCAACTGAGCCACTGTATCCAGCCGAGAACAATCAACCCCGGGAAGGGCCCGCACATCTACAATGGTGGAAGACCTCAGACTTAATCTTTTCTTAGGGAGAATTGGTTCAGGTCTCATTAAACTAGACTTGGCTTAGTCATAACAATTATGACTAACCTAGTGGCATGGGTTAGCTCGGATTATTGACCACCTCAGATCAGAACTGTGTCAACAGATATGGCCAGGTAAGTGAGACCGGTGGAAGGAATATGCCATTAACTCGTACAAGAATGCATTCAGGTCGAGTAGCTTCCAATTAAAAACCAGTCGGTCGTATGTGCCAAACTTACCTTAGACACCAAATTATTGAGTCAGAACCAATTGGGTTAGCCTACAATCCAGACTCTAACCTCTGAGCCTAATTAGGTCTTGCTTGATCGTGACTCGATCTTGACCCAGACTTAATCCTATTAGGCTGGTCAATTTAAGCATTGTTGATCCCATCTAACCAACTCTTGATTCGGTTTGATCAACCGCTTAGACCTAATTGAGCTACCCAAGCCCGAACCCAGTATTATGAATATGTCTTAGATCTAAAATTCTCAATTTTAGACCTAATTAATATTTCATAAACTTAATTCTTAATTAAGTAGGGTTCATAAACAAAATATGCACAATAAATCCTAGGGTTTCAGGATCTAGGATTTTGCAGAAAGTAAGTTTTGGGTTTCTGATTAAGGACGAACACGCAGCACCCCTACACATCATAAGAACACCCCATCGAATGGGAAGGAGAGGGCCTTTAAAACCTTCTTCATTCTTATGACCGGACGGCCAAGAGGAATGCCTTAATCAGGAACATGCAATACTACAAAATAGTTTTAGATCTATATCATATATCTCATATACAAATTAGATCTAATCATGGCATATTTTGCATACATCTCATGTATCAAATCATGCATATTTTCAGATCTAAATTATCTCATAATAATCTAAAAAATTAGATTTAAATTGATCTTATCAAAATAAACTTCTAATCTAGATAATTATGTAGAACTATTCTACAACTAGTCTAGACATGCATCAATCATATCTCATATGATATTTAAAATTAAATAATTTTTATTTGCTATTTTTTAGATGTTATTATAACCATTATAATATCAAAAAATAGTAAATAAATAGATCTAAAATATGATTTAATCAAATTAAATCAAAAACATGCAAGACTATTCTATAGAACTATTCTATTTTAGAACTAGTCATGCATATTTTCTAATCTTAGATCCAAATCATTTAATTTTAATTTTTTCTAATTTCAGATCTGATCACATCTCATGTGACATCTAAAATCACTTATTTTTTAATTAAAATAAATTTAAAATTAGATCTAAATACTTTTAGAACCTTGGCTCTGATACCAGTTGAAGGGAAATCCTGATTTTTCCGGTCCAGGTTCGTTCAGATCTGATCAGATCAAGAGATATATTTTAAAAAAAATTTTTTCTTTGATCTAATCAGATCTTGATATATTTTAGATCTAATTCTTATTATTTAATAATAAAAATAAAATTAGATAAATTAAATCAAATTTAATTTACCTTGATGTTGGGTAATCCTATTACCCTGTTGATGATCCTGTTGCAGCGGAAGGTTCTGGATCTAGCCACGCAAGTGCCTGGCCTCTACCGGTATCCACTCAGGCTGGATCTGGAGAGATCCTCTTCTTCTCTATCACATCTCCAAAAATCAGATCTGGATCTGATCTGGAGGATCTTCAAAACTCTTTTGAAGATCAGCAGTCGTCCTTTTGCAGCAGCGCAGCCTTCTAGCTTTTGATCGCCTTTCTTTGATCTGGAATCGCACCAACTAAGTCCAAAACACTTTTGGACGTGGAGAGCAAGCAAGGGAGAAGATGGTTTGGCATGGAGAAGAGAGGGGAGAGGCAGCCTTGGGGCATGGGGAATTGATCTCAATTATTCTTTGAGTTGGGTTGGGCGCAGGGTCTTATTTATAGACTAAGCTGTGATCCAACTCCTCTTCTTCCCAACCAATCACAACCCTTTGTGAAATCAGATCTAAATCTGATTGGTGGAATAGAGTCCCCTTGGATTCCTCCTTAGAGGGCGCCTAAGACCAGTCAAAGTTGGTTTCTTAGGAGAACTCTAATTGGAATCCAAAAGGAGATGGAGTCCTTGTCCAACAAGGACTCCTAGGCGCCTCCAACTTGGGCACACGCCACCCTTAGGGTGGCGTGCGCCCTTCTCCTTGCCAGGTTCTGGCAGGGGGACAGGCCCCCACCAGCTCTCCAATAGGTGCATGACATGTGGTCAAAAGTCAAAGTGTCAATGGTCAACATTTGACCAGTCAAAGGTAGACTTTTGACCAAAGTCAAAGGAACAAGAAATGGCAGGTGACCAAAAATGGCAGGTAATGTCTTACAAAATAAGACAACCTTTTCTGACTTGGACAACCTCCAGTCAGACCATATGAAGGCCTCTGATTGAGCACAAACTCCTTTGGCTCAGTCAGGACAACTTATTTATGATAGTAAAAGAAGAACGTTAGGTTCAATCGAGTGCTAGCACGATTTCCTTGAACCTAATTGAATCTCATTCAGATCAATTGAACTAGATCAGTTCAATTGATGATCACCAGATTCAAACCCTTGTTTGTGTGACCCAGTTAGGTTCAGTTCTGTATGGTAATGGGATATGTCATGATCTCTATCATCGACATCATCGAAACTCCTTTCGATGGATCAGAACTCTTCTGATTCGAACAGCTAGAATGATCGATCATCTAAATCATTCTAATTGCTCCCAAAATCCACCAGTGACACCTAGCAGTATATGGTGGCAACCCATCAGAGCTGAATGCGAACCTCTTGGTGCAGCTACCTGTGTGATTAAGTTCTTCTATCTTGAGCCCCGATCAGATTAGGGTTAAGGTGAACTCGTCAAACCCTAGTCTCTGTCATATGATGTAATCATTCGATTCAAGTCCAATGTGAAAATCTAAATAGAAACTCTTTCTATTATTTCACTCTGCCATGGCCATGGGCTTCTGGACTTGATTCTCATGATCATCATAGGGCTGCTCCTCTACCACCGAGGTAGATAGATTCCCATCTTGATGCAATCCAGTTCCTACAATGAACATGCTATAGCCAACATACACCTCAGGGTTCCATATGGCTAGGAGACCGAGTAATGGTGTAGTCAAACTATAACACCCTCAAGGTGAACTGCCGATGCATCTCAGGTCAAAGAACCAGACACACTACTGCAGCATCGAGTCAGTCATTGACGAGAAGGTAGACTTCCTAATGACTACTCGAGGTGGTCACGCTCAGTGCCCTCGTTCTCTAACGAGTACCTGTACTCTCGCTCCGGTGTCTCCACACCATAGACTCAAGACTCATCTACTAAAGAGAAGCGATTGTACACCAACCTTCTGGATCAATCACCATCCTCGTGATGATCCTATGGTCGGGAGCATTTTATGAGTTAATAATGATTATTCATGTCTTAAATTTTCAACTCTTGAAAATATGAATTATCATTACCATTAACTCAAAGGATGTATCACAGACACTAAATACACATATGTGATAGAAAATAACCCATTTTATTAATTATAGTCAAAATTATAATTTTGCCCCTAGAAGTGTATTACAAGTGTCAGCCAATTCTGGCTTCTAGGGCACATATATCTAATAATTAGAGGGCTACTTTTTAGTGTGGATTTTTCCATGAGTGAAATCCTATTTGGGAACATGGGTGGAGTCAAGTTGTGAGCATCGTTCGACCATTTAAAACATCTTTATCACCTCCAATAAGGTTTGTTTTATTATCTAAAAAGTTAGAAAGTATATGATCAATCAGATCGATCGTGATCAACCATTGAAGGCCCCGATGAGGAGCTAGCACTTCAGTGGAGCTGGTCGGGATCAGGAGCTCTGTGTGGATCATCCATAAAGGCTAGACGAGTATGCAACTATAGCATAACAACATAGCTTCTTCTGATGGATTTAAATCATGGAGATCAGCTATCCACGAAAATATATCGAGTTCTGAACTCATATCGATCAGCAGATTCGATTTGTTGATCGAATGCATTTTATTTTTCTATCACATATTAGCATGTTTAGATCCTGAGTAGGGTTTATTTGATATGATCAATGCATTTATATTATTAATTTTAGATTAATATTTACTTTCGCTGCTATTTTATTCAAAAAAATTTCAAAAATACATGCTTAAACCCTGCATGATTTCCTTCAAATGGGATTAGCGTAGGTTCGCTAAACATGATATGCTTGCATATTTTAGATTGATAATTTAGATTTGATCTAAATATTAATCTAATAATCTGATTAATTAGATCTAAAAATTAAAATTTAGATCGCACAAACTGTAGATTGTCCTGCTGTAGGGTTTACCCTCTATAGTGAAAAGGTTGTCCTGGTACGTTGCTGATCTATATCGTTAATCATAAAATTTTAGATTTGATCTAATATTTTTATGATCTAATTATATTAGGCTTTAATCTGATTTATGATCATGAATGCATAATTAGATAAAGTTTGATTCATGATTTAGTATTATGTAGTGTACATAGTTTCATATTAAACCCTACAACTAGTATTGTTTGTGAATTGAGCCGATTCAATTTTAAAGTGAGTTGACTCAATTGGTGAATAATACTAAGTTATAAAGAATCTTTCAAAAATTTAAGACTCTAAGTCATTAATCATAACCATAAACTTAATTAAATATTAAGTATAATGATTTAGTATCTAGAATTATGAATTAAGACTCTAAGTCATTAATCATAAAACGTGGATTATTGGGTTAGTTGAATTAGGTCCATAAATTGGGTTAGACCTAAGGTTAGTTAAAGAGTGGACTAAATTAGAGTAATTGATCAAATCTAATTAAATATTAATTTAAATTAGGTCAAGGACTCTATAGACTCAATTACAATAGTTGTAGTTGGTCAAGTCCATGCCTTTAACGAGGACCAAATGGACTTGATTCATGGCTACACGGTCAAAACCGAAATTACTAGGTTGGTCAAATTAAAACTAATAAACCGGATGGTGTCTAAGGTAAGTTTGGCAGTTTGATCAGTGATTTTTAATTGGGAGCTACTTGCAATGATTCAGTCTTTGATGAGTTAATGGCATATCCCTTCCACTAATCTCACTTACCTGACCATCCTAATGAGTTAGATTTTGATTAGATCACTTGGTGATTCCGGCTCACCCATGTCATTTAGGTAAATCAGTCTAACTGATTTAGGTGCTTCTAATGCTAGCTTAGATTAAATTCTTTTTGATCTGAATGATTTAGGTACTCTTAATGCCAGCTTAGATTAAATCCTGATTTAGGTGCTCCACTGATCAAATAAAAAAAGTTATTTTGGCATTTTTCATCATAAATTCTATTGTCTTCTAATGAACTCCTGTGTTATGATGAAGTCCTTAGGACTATCTAAATTCGATAAAGGAGGATTTATCGCTTAGTCTTTAAATTGTTCATGATCAAAAGATACGTTGTTACTTAGGATGACAACATTTATCGAGTATAGATCGTTGTGTGCCATATAGGTTGGTTGTCCTCATAACCAAGGAATGTTGATCGAGTATAGCAAGACAACCTGCAGTCCGTGCAATCTAGATTTTAATTTTTAAATCTAATTAATTAGATTATTAGATTAATATTTAGATCAAATCTAAATTATTAATCAAAAATATGCAAGCATATCATGTTTAGCGAACCTGCTCTGATACCAATTGAAGAAAGCAGTGTAGGGTTTGTAGTGCTACTTTTGAAAATTTTTTTAAAAATAGCTAAAATATAGTAAAAAATTAATTAATCTAATTAATTAATTTTTGATCATATCAGAATATTAAGCTCTACACTAAGGATCTAAATACAATATGCATGTATTCATATAGATCTGAAAATAAAACTATGCAGCAAATCTTAGGGCCAACCTCCTCTCTAAGCTAGCTATCTTAGCCCCAAACGAGCTGCCAAAAGAAGTTCTTTTTGAAGTCCTGCAATACCTAAGTTCGGAGGAGCCCTAGGAACTAATGCAAGTTGATCATGAGCCTAGCTGGATTGATCCATTGATTGCTTATCTCAGGGATGAAATTCTTTCTAGAGACCACAAAGAAGCTCGAAAGTTAAGAAATCAAGCTTTCCACTATATTTTACATGAAAATAAGCTATACAAGAGGTCATACTCTCTACCACTTCTCAAATGTCTCCGACCTTCGGAAGCTAACTATGCCCTAAGAGAAGTTCATAAGAAAATTTATGAAAATCCTTTGGAGCTGAGATTCTTATCACATAAGTTACTCCATCAGGGATATTATTTGCCAACAATGCACCAAGATGCAGTGGATTGTATGAGAAAATATAACAGGTATCAGAGAAACACAAAAATTTAGAGACAGTCGGCTTCACAGCTCATGCCACTGAGCACTTCCTGGCCATTCGCACAACGGACAATGGATATACTTGGACCTTTTTTCATGGCATTTGGGTAGTGATTTTTAGTGGATTATTTCTCTAAGTGGGTTGAAGCCGAACCTCTGGCGAAGATTACTGAAGCCAAAGTATAGAACTTCATCTAGAAGTCAATTATTTGTAAGTTTGGTCTACCTCGGATGATAATCATTGATAATGGATATCAGTTCATAGGTGTGAAGTTTGTTGAATTCTGTAAAGATCTAAATATATATCACCGCTTCACATCAGTAGCTCATCCGCAAGTGAATGGTGAGGCAGAAGTAACTAATAGAATTTTGCTTCAAGGGATAAAGGTCAGGATGAAAAAAGCAAAAGAAACCTGGGTGGATGAACTCTATCACGTACTTTGGATTTATAGAACTACTCAAAGGTTGCCAACAAGAGAAACCTCTTTTGCATTAGGTTTTGGGACAGAGGCGGTCATCCTCATCGATCTTGAACTTCCTTCAGCACGAGTTGAAGCTTTTAGTGAGCAAAACAATTCTTATGACCTCAAGACAAATCTCGATTTGTTAGAAGAAAAGTGAAAGAAAGCTCAAATCTGAATGGCAGCCTACAAGTAGAAAGTAGCTCACTACTACAACTCAAGGGTTAGAAGCAAGACATTCCGGGTAGGGGATCTAGTGCTTCGGTGAGCCAATGTTTCACAACCTCAAAATCAAGAAAAGTTCACACTGAACTAGGAAGGCCCCTATGAAGTCATAGAAGTCGTCCGACCAAGAATATATTACTTAAAGGAGCTTGGAGGGCCGGCGCTCCCACGACCTTAGAACTCGAAGAACTTGAGAATGTATTATCATTAAGCTTTCCTCAATAAAACTTTCTTATTTTCAATACCCTTATTCTTTGTTGCAAAGTTATATAATGGCAGGGAACGACTTAACCAAAGTAGAAGACCTTCAGTTGTTTAAGATAGGAAGAGGGGAGAGGCCCTTCCAATAGCCCTTTTGTGCCCCAATAACTTTGTTAGGGATAAGAGGAGAACCTCATCCTAATAAAGAAAGGCTAATCCTATCAGGAATAGGAGGAGGACCTCGTCCTGATGGGAGACAAAGTAAAGGCCAACCGTATCAAGAATAGAAGGAGAACCTCATCCTAACATGGATAAAAACCTCTAATTGTTTAAGATGGGAGGAGGAAAGAGGCCCTTTCAACGATCCTTTTATGCCTTAATAATTTTGTTAGAAAAAGGAAGAGAACCTCACCCTAACAAAGAAAGACCAACCCCATCAGAAATAGGAGGAGAACCTCATCCTGACATGAGGATAAAGTAAAGGCCAACTATGTTAGAAATAGGAGGAGAACCTCATTTTAATATGAATAAAGACCTCTGGTTGTTTAAGACAGGAGGAGAGGAGAGGCCTTTTCAATAGTTCTTTTGTGTTTCAATAACTTTGTTAGAGACATGAGGAGAATCTCGCTCTAACAAAGAAAGACCAATCCTGTTAGGAGCAAGAAGAGGACCTCATCCTGATAGGAGGATAAAGTAAATGCCAACCATGTTAGAAACAGGAGGAGAACCTCATCATGATATGGATGAAGATCTTTGGTTGTTAAAGATAGGAGGAGGGGAGAGGTCCTTTCAACAGTTTTTTCATGCTCCAATAACTTTATTAGGGATAGAAGGAGAACCTCATTCTAATAAAGAAAGGTCAACCCGATTAGAAATAGGAGGAGGACCTTATCTAGATAGGAGGATAAAGCAAAGTTCAACTATGTTAGGAATAGGAGGAGAACCTCGACCTGACATAGATGAGGACCTCCGATTATTTAAGATAGGAGGAGAGGTGAGGTCCTTTTAACGGTCCTTTTGTGCTCCAATAATTTTATTAGGGACAGGAGGAGAATCTCATCCTAACAAAAAAAGGCCAACCCCATTAGGAACAGGAGAAAAATCTCATCCTGATAGGAGGACAAGATAAAGGTCAACCATATCAAAAATAGGAGGAGAACCTCGTCCTGATATGGATGAAGATCTTTGATTGTTTAAAACAGGAGAAGAGGAGAGGCCCTTTCAACGATCCTTTTATCCCTCAATAACTTTGTTAGGGATAGGAGGAGAACCTTGCCCTTAAAAAGAAAGGCCAATCCCATCAGGAACAGGAGAAGGACCTCATCCTGACAGTAGGATAAAGTAAAGGCCAATTATATCAGGAATAGAAGGAGAACCTCATCCTGACATAAATTAAGATCTCTGGTTGTTTAAGACAGGAGGAGGGGAGAGATCCTTTCAATAATTTTTTCATGCTCCAATAATTTTGTTAGGGATAGGAGGAGAACCTCGCCCTAACAAAGGAAGGTCAACCCCATAAGGAACAGAAGGAGGACCTCATCCTAACGAAAAGATAAAGTAAAGGCCAACCATATCAGGAATAGAAGGAGAACTTCATCCTAACATGGATGAGGACGTCCAATTATTTAAGATAGAAGGAGAGATGAGGTCCTTTCAACAATCCTTTTATGCTCCAATAATTTTATTAGGGATAGGAGGAGGATCCTGTCTTAACAAAGAAAGGCCAACCCCATCAAGAATAGGAAGAAGATCTCATCCTGATAGGGGAGACAAGGTAAAGTCCAACTATATCAGAAATAGGAGGAGAACCTCATCCTGACATGGATGAAGACCTCTAGTTATTTAAAATAAGAGGTAGAGTTTTGATTGCAGTCATTCTATTAAAAGATAAAATGAAGAAAATGGAGAAGCCAACAAGCATCGAATCTGCACCAAGCAAAAACATGATTGAAGAAAGCATCATTTCATTAAAGTTGAAATTCATTACAAAACCAAGGTTTGCAAGACTAGTTACAAAGAAAAAGGAGAGAGAGATGAGGTCCTATTTAAGATCGAACTTTGGACTACCAGCTTCAGCCATCATAAGGAAGAGTTTCAGACCTTCAACCTCCTCCTCGAGTCTCTATCGGGCCACCAAGCTCTTCCTCAGTATCCTCTCCCATCTGCATGACTCCTTCCCTTAGCCTTTTTCTTAGAACTACAGACTCGACTTTGACATCCTTCACGGCATCCTTTTGATACACTATTTGAATCCTCGACTCACATAGCTCGGCCTTATCTTTTTCATGCACCACGGACAAACTCTCTAGAGTGCCTCTTAAGGAAAGAATTTCCTATGAATCTCTGCTCGAGCCGGTTTGAGCTATACTCAACAATTATTGTCGAAGTTGGGCGACTCCCCCCTCAGACTTTCGAAGTTGGCATTGAAGATTGGCAACTTGACCACACTAACCTCGCCTATAATCATTATATGAGTCCTCGGCTACTTGCAACTAGTCCTATAATTTGGAGAACCTTTTGCAATCAATCTCAGCCATACTCAGTCTGACTAGTGGACCATGCTAAACTTCCTTCAAGGATCTAGATTCTTTCTTGCACAGCCCTTAATTCGACTTCTTGAGACCTTACTTTGGCCATCAAAGTCCATGCCTTATTGCTACCGAGCTTCTTCACCCACTCCAGCTCCTCTATCAAATGGCGCACCCCTTCTATGAACTTGTCGAAGATGAGTAACTTCAATTATGGCTTCAGAATAAAGCTTCTTCAACTTCTGAAGCTTGTCCTCTATTTTCTTCAACTTTCTTTTATCCTGACGAACCTCTCTCTTCAAGTCCTTAATGATAGGTTTCAGAGGAAAGCCCTAGGATAGTGATGTGGCATCATCAGGAGAAGGTGATGTTAGATATATGTGCCCTAGAAGCCAGAATTGGCTGACACTTGTAATACACTTCTAGGGGCAAAATTATAATTATGACTATAATAAATAAAATGGATTATTTTCTATCACATATGTGTATTTAGTGTCTGTGATACATCCTTTGAGTTAATGGTAATGATAATTCATATTTTCAAGAGTTGAAAATTTAAGACATGAATAATCATTGTTAACTCATAAAATGCTCCCGACCATAGGATCATTATGAGGATGGTGATTGATCCAAAAGGTTGGTGCACAATCGCTTCTCTTTAGTAGATGAGTCTTGAGTCTACGGTGTGGAGACACCAGAGCAAGAGTATAGGTACTCGTTAGAGAATGAGGGCACTGAGCGTGACCACCTCGAGTAGTCATTAGGAAGTCTACCTTCTCGTCGATGACTGATTCGATGCTGTAGTGGTGTGTCTGGTTCTTTGATCTGAGGTGCATCGATAGTTTATCTTGAGGGTATTATAGTTTGACTACACCATTACTCGATCTCCTAGCCATATGGAATCCTGAGGTGTATGTTGGCTATAGCATATTCATTGTAGGAACTGGATAGCATCAAGATGGAATCTATCTACCTCGGTGGTAGAGGAGAAGCCCTATGATGATCATGAGAATCAAGTCCAAAAATCCATGGCCATGGCAGAGTGAAATATAGAATGAGTTTCTATTTAGATTTTCACATTGGACTCAAATCGAATGATTACATCATATGACAGAGACTAGGGTTTGACGAGTTCACCTTAACCCTAATCTGATCAGGACTCAAGATAGAAGAACTTAATCACACAAGTAGCTGCACCAAGAGGTTCACATTCAGCTCTGATGGATTGCCACCATATATTGCTAGGTGTCACTAGTGGATTTTGGGGAGCAATTAGAATGATTTAGATGATCGATCATTCTAGCTGTTCGAATCAGAAGAGTTCTGATCCATCGAAAGGAGTTTCGATGATGTCGATGATAGAGATCATGACATATCCCATTACCATACAGAACTGAACCTAACTGGGTCACACAAACAAGGGTTTGAACCTGGTGATCATCAATTGAACTGATCTAGTTCAATTGATCTGAATGAGATTCAATTAGTTTCAAGGAAGTCATGCTAGCACTCGATTGAACCTAACGTTCTTCTTTTGCTATCATAAATAAGTTGTCCTGACTGAGCCAAAGAAGTTTGTGCTCAATCAGAGGCCTTCATATGGTCTAACTGGAGGTTGTCCAAGTAGAAAAGGTTGTCTTATTTTATAGGATATTACCTGCTATTTTTGGTCACCTGCCATTTCTCGTTCTTTGACTTTGGTCAAAAGTCTACCTTTGACTGGTCAAATGTTGACCATTGATACTTTGACTTCTGTCCACGTGTCATGCACCATTGGAGAGTTGGTGGGGGCCTGTCCCCCTATCGAAACCTAGCAAGGAAGAGGGTACATGCCACCCTTGGCGTGTGCCCAAGCTGGAGGCGCCCAGGAGTTCCTGTTGGATAGGGACTCCATCTCCTTTTTGGATTCCAATTAGAGTTCTCCTAAGAACCAACATTAACTAATCTTAGGCGCCTTCTAAGGAGGAATCCAGGGGACTCTGTTCCCACCAATCAGATTTAGATCTGATTTCATAAAGAGTTGTGATTGGTTGGGAAGAAGAGGAGTTGGATCATAGTTAGTCTATAAATAAGACCCTACGCCCAACTCAAAGAGGGATCTGAATTAATTGAGATCTCCATGCCCCAAGGCCTTTTCTCCTCTCCTCCTCGATGCCAAAGCATCTTCTCCCTCTTCTCTACACGTCCAAAAGGGTTTTGGACCTTGGTTGGGTGCAATCTAGACAAGATAAAGGCGAGTGAAAGCTAGAAGGCTGTGCTGCTGCAAAGGATGACTGCTGATCTTCAAAAGAAGTTTTGAAGATCCTCCAGATCAGATCCAGATCTAATTTCTGGAGATGTGATAGAGAAGAAGAGGATATCTAGATCTAGCCTGAGTGGATGCCAGTAGAGGCCAGGTACTTGCATGGCTTGATCTAGAACCTTCCGCTGCTTACAGGATCATCAATGGGTAATAGGATTACCCACTTCAAGGTAAATTAAATTTTATTTAATTTATCTAATTTTATTTTAATTTTTAAAATAATAATAATTAAATTTAAAATATCTTAGATCTAATCTAAATCAAAATTTTTTTTTTTTGAAATATATATCTTGATCTGATCAGATCTGAATGAACCTGGTCCGGGAAATCAGGTTTTCCCTTCAATTGGTATCAGAGCCAAGATTCTAAAAGTATTTAGATCTATTTTTAAATTTATTTTAATTAAAAAATAAATAATTTCAGATATCATGTGAGATGTGATCAGATCTAAAATCAGAAAAAATTAAAATTAAATAATTTGGATCTAAGATTAGAAAATATGCATGACTAGTTCTAAAATAGAATAGTTCTATAGAATAGTCTTGTATGTTTTCAATTTAATTTGATTAAATCATATTTTAGATTGATTTATTTACTATCTTTTGATATTATAATGGTTATAATAATATCTAAAAAATATTAAATAAAATTATTTAATTTTTAACTATCATATAAGATATGATTGATGCATGTCTAGACTAGTTGTAGAATAATTCTACATAATTATCTAGATTAGAATTTATTTTGATTAGATCAATTTAAATCTAATTTTTTAGATTATTATGAGATAATTTAGATCTGAAAATATGCATGATTCGATACATGAGATGTATGTAAAATATGCCATGATTAGATCTAATTTGTATATGAGATATATGATATAGATCTAAAACTATTTTGTAGTATTGCATGTTCCTGATTAAGGCATTCCTCTTGGCCGTCCGATCATAAGAATGAAGAAGGGTTTAAAGGCCCTCTCTTTCCATCTGATGGGGTGTTCTTATGATGTGTAGGGGTGCTGCACGTTCGTCCTTAATCAGAAATCAAAAACTTACTTTCTGCAAAACCCTAGATCCTGAAACCTTAGGATTTATTGTGCATATTTTATTTATGAACATGAACCCCTACTTAATTAAAAATTAAGATTATGGAATATTAATTAGATCTAAAATTAAGAATTTCAGATCTTAGACATATTCATAATACTGGGTTCGGGCTTGGGTAGCTCAATTAGATCTAAGTGGTTGATCAAACCGAATCAAAAGTTGGTTAGAGGGGATCAACAATGCTTAAATTGACCATCCTAATAGGATTAAGTCTGGGTCAAAATCGAGTCACAATCAAGCAAGACCTGATTAGGCTCAGAGGTTAGAGTTTGGATTGTAGGCTAACCCAATTGGTTCTGACTCAATAATTTGGTGTCTAAGGTAAGTTTGGCACATACGATCAACTGGTTTTTAATTGGAAGCTACTCGACTTGAATGCATTTTTGTATGAGTTAATGGCATATTCCTTCCACCGATCTCACTTACCTGGCCATATCTGTTGACATAGTTTTGATCTGAGGTGATCAATAATCCGAGCTAACCCATGCCATTAGGTTAGTCATAATTGTTATGACTATGATAAGTCTAGTTTAATGAGACCTGAATCAATTCTTCCTAAGAAAAGATTAAGTCTGAGGTCTTCCACCATTGTAGATGTGCAGGCCCTTCCCAGAGTTGATTGTTCTCAATTGGATATAGTGGCTCACTTGCACCGAGAAGACGCAACCATGTCTATTAGGCATTGGATGCTATGGGCTGGAGGATGAGTTGGGCTCAATATTTCGGATACGGTGAGAGACTCAATTAGGAACCCAGTCTATGCAAATGGTGGGTCTGACTTAACTAAGGAGTGGATCAATATTCCGGATATGATGAGATTCATGAATTAGAGACCAAGTTTGGGTGCACCATGATTAGAGAATTATTGAACAAGAGTTGTTCACTCATTGGCTAACCCATCACCAATAACTGTTAGGTGAGGTGATGAGTCAGTTGGTGAGACCGCACCACCCACTAGAAATCATTAATCATGAAGATTTTCACATCTCTACAAAGAGAGTGTAGGCATTTGAGAAAATAGTGGGAGCTAATTTGTTTAAAAAATAAAATCCTTAAATAAATTGGTCAAGTCATAATTACAGTATCTAACTAGAATCTTTGACTCTCTATAAAAAAATGTCTGCATCCAACCCATTAGCACGTATCCTAGACACACACAAACTGACCAGACCTAATTATAAAGATTGGCTCAGAAACTATAAAATTATTTTGGGTTTCGAGAAGTTAACCCATGTTTTGGATCAGGACCCTCCCACTTTACTAACGCGTCCATCTATTGAACAAAGAGCGTCTCTGAAAAAATGGATAGATGAAGATAATAAGGCCAGATATTACATGTTGGGCTCGATGTCTGATGAGCTCCAGTGCCAACATGAAGATATCAGAACTGCTCGCCAAATATTGGCTCACCTACAGGAGATGTTTGGTGAACAGAGTCACGCAGCCAAGTATCAAGTCACGAAATAACTTTTTAAGACTAAGATGCATGATGGGCAGTCAGTCCAAGATCACTATCTGATAATGATCAAGGACATGGAAGAGCTTGAGAAGCTCGGTGTGAAGTTAGACTTGGACCTGCAGAACGATATTATTCTGCAATCCTTGACTGATGTATATGGGCAATTCATCATGAATTACCACATGCATAAACTTTAAAATTCCTTGGCCGAATTAATGAATATGTTGGTTACCGCTGAGCTTTTTATGAATGGTTCTAAAGGTTCAATTCTTGCTATGGAACGGACTTCTTCCAAAAAAAAGTCTTATGGAAAGAAAAAAAAAAGTCTACGAAAAAGTAGAAGGTGGAAGGAACAAAGAAAAAGAAGGCAGAGCCGAAGAAAAAGGCCGATGTCAAAGGAAAGTGTTTCCATTGCAACAGTGACGGCCATTAGAAGCGGAACTGCCCTACTTACCTGGCCATCCTGAAGAACAAGAAGGAAGGTCCTTCTGGAGGTATGCTCGTTATTGAGTCTAACCTTATGGTTTCTTCTGCATCTAGTTGGGTGCTTGACTCTGGTTCTAGTGCTCATCTGTGCACTTCCATGCAGGGTCTTGAGGATAGCAGGAGGTTGAGGGATGGAGACATGATCCTACGCATCGATAATGGAGCAAGAGTGGCTGCAGTAGCTGTGGGGAACATATCCTCTTCGATTACCATCTGGTTTAGACTTGGTTTTGAAAGACTGTTATTATGTGCCTGCAGCTAGCAGGAATTTGATTTCTATTTCATGCTTATCACTAGAAGACTATGTGATTACCTTCTTTAAGGACCATTGTAACATTCTTTATGAAAGAAATAAAATTGCAAATAGTTTTCTTATTAATGTTCTTTATCAGCTACATATTGATGTACCTGTTCTAACTATCGAGCAAAACGTGAATGCCAAATGACCTAGGGATAATCCAAACGATAGGTATCTATGGCACCTAAGATTAGGTCATATAGCAGAAGATAGGATCAATAAATTGGAGAAAAATGGGCTATTGAGTCCATTGACTTTCGAGTCATATCCAACTTGCGAATCTTGTCTCTAGGGCAAAATGACCAAACTCCCTTTTGTTGGACATGGGAAAAGGGCCATAGATCTCCTTGCCCTAGTACATACTGATGTGTGCGGCCCATTTGATGTGCCGGCTAGAGATAATTTTGTCTACTTCATTATCTTTATTGATGATCAGTCTAGGCATGGATATGTGTATCTTATGAGACATAAGTCTAAAGCTTTTGAAAAGTTCAAAGAATTTAGACATGAAGTAGAAAAATAAACTGAAAAACCCATTAAGGTTCTTCGATTAGATCGAGGAGGTGAATACCTTAGCCGAAAATTCCTAGACTATCTCAAGAAAAATGGCATAGTCTCTCAATGGACTCCATCAGGAGCACCTCAACTCAACGGGGTTTTAGAATGGAGAAATCGGATCCTATTGGATATGGTTCGATCCATGATGAGCTTCACAGACCTTCCTGATTTTCTTTGGGGACATTCATTGTTAACTTTAATTTATCTACCGAATAGGATTTCCTCTAAGACCGTTCCTACCACACCGTATGAGATATGGCACGGTAAGAAACCAAGTCTGAGTCATCTCAGAATTTGGGGTTATCCGGCTCATATCAAAAGACAATAAGCGGACAAGTTAGAGTTTAGGTCCTTTAGAGCTCGATTCATAGGATATCCTAAAGAGTCATTAGGATACTATTTCTACATTCCAGAAGACCACAATGTGATTATGAGTCGACATACCATCTTTCTTGAAAAATAGTTTATTCAAGATAGCGGCATTGAAAAGCAGATCAAGCTTGATGAGAAAATCTCAT
Organism: Cocos nucifera; assembly: GCA_006176705.1. Taxonomy (NCBI): domain Eukaryota; kingdom Viridiplantae; phylum Streptophyta; class Magnoliopsida; order Arecales; family Arecaceae; genus Cocos; species Cocos nucifera. The sequence continues at coordinate 186,286 of QRFJ01000508.1, read as the reverse complement.
AAGTACAATGAGCTAAGGACCAATTGGAACCAAATCAGGTTGAGCCAATAAGAACACTACCTCCTCCACCTCGTAGATCGGAAAGAGTTTTCCATCCCCCTGAAAGATACTTAGGTATTATTTCAAAGGAAGTAGAGGAAATGTTCCTCGTCGGTAATGGTGCTCATGGTGATGATCCCAAAACCTACAACGAGGCGATATCAAATATCGACTCTGAGAAATGGCTAAAGGCAATGTAGTCAGAAATTGACTCGATGCACTCAAACTAAGTCTGGATCTTGGTAGATCCACCAGAAGGTATAGTACCTATTGGGTGTAAATGGATCTTCAAGAGAAAGATTGGTGCAGATGGAAATGTGGAGACATTCAAGACTAGACTAGTGGCGAAAGGTTATAGTCAATGCGAAGGCATTGACTATCAGGATACCTTTTCCCCAGTGGCTATGCTAAAGTCCATCCGCACATTGCTTGCCGTTGCAGCCTATTTTGATTATGAAATATGGCAAATGGACGTGAAAATGACGTTCTTGAATGGATATCTTGAGGAAGATATCTATATGGAACAGCCGCTAGGTTTCACATCCAGTGATACTGATCACAAGGTTTGCAAGCTACAAAGGTCCATATATGGACTTAAGCAAGCATCTCGGAGCTGGAACACTCGTTTCAATGATGTGATCAAAATGTTTGGTTTCATAAAAAATGAAGAGGAACCGTGTGTCTTTGAAAAGGTCAGTGGGCGCGCTGTTGTCTTTTTCGTATTGTACGTGGATGACATCCTCCTTATTGAAAATGATATGCCCATGATGACAATAGTCAAATTATGATTATCCAAGGAATTCTCCATGAAAGACCTAGGTGAAGCATCCTTTATTCTAGGAATTAAGATCTATAGGGATAAACCGAATAGGATGCTAGGACTTTCACAGAAGATGTACATAGAGAAAGTACTAAAGAGGTTTAGTATGGAAAATTCTAAGAGGGGATTAATTAGGTTTAAGGAAATCGTGCTAAGATGAACTGATCTAGTTCAATTGATCTGAGTGAGATTCAATTAGGTTTAAGGAAATCGTGCTAGCACTCAGTTGAACCTAACGTTCTTCTTTTGCTATCGCAAATAAGTTATCCTGATTGAGCCAAAGGAGTTTGTACTCAATTAGAGGCCTTCATATGGTCTGACTGGAGGTTGTCCAAGTCAGAAAAGGTTATCTTATTTTGTAGGATATTACCTACCATTTTTGGTCACCTGCCATTTCTCGTTCTTTGACTTTGGTCAAAAGTCTACATTTGACTGGTCAAATGTTGACCATTGATACGTTGACTTCTGTTCATGTGTCATGCACCTATTGGAGAGTTGGTGGGGGCCTGTCCCCCTGCTAGAACCTGGCAAGGAAGAGGGCGCACACCACCCTTGGCGTGTGGCCAAGCTGGAGGCGCCTAGGAGTCCCTATTGGACAGGGACTCCATCTCCTTTTTGGATTCCAATTAGAGTTCTCCTAAGAACCAACTTTGATTGGTCTTAGGCACCCTCTAAGGAGGAATCCAGAGGACTTTATTTCCATCAATCATATTTAGATCTGATTTCACAAAGAGTTGTGATTGGTTGGAAAGAAGAGGAGTTGGATCACAGTTAGTCTATAAATAAGACCCTGCACCCAACTCAAAGAGGAATCTGAATTAATTGAGATCTCCATGCCCCAAGGCCTTTTCTTCTCTCCTCCTCCATGCCAAAGTATCTTCTGCTCTCCTCTCCATGTCCAAAAGAGTTTTGGACCTTGGTTGGTGCAATCTAGACAAGATAAAGGTGAGTGAAAGCTAGAAGGTTGCGCTACTACAAAGGACGACTGCTGATCTTCAAAAGAAGTTTTGAAGATCCTCTAGATTAGGTCCAGATCTAATTTTTGGAGATGTGATAGAGAAGAAGAGGATCTCCAGATCCAGTTCGAGTGGATGTCGGTAGAGGCCAAGCACTTATGTGGCTTGATCCAGAACCTTCTACTGCTTATAGGATCATCAATGGGTAATAGGATTACCCACTTTAAGGTAAATTAAATCTGATTTAATTTATCTAATTTTATTTTAATTTCTAAAATAATAATAATCAGATTTGAAATATCTTAGATCTGATCTAGATCAAAGAAAAAAATTTTGAAATATATCTCTTGATTTGATCAGATCTGAATGAACCTGGTCCGGGAAATCAGGTTTTCCCTTCAGGTGAGTCATGATTATGCTTGCTATGAGCATTCTAAAATGCAAGCATGCCACAGCAAAAATATAAAAAAAATTATTTTTATTAATTTCAAATATCCAAATATAAGAAAGAAAAATTAGAAAGAAAAAATAAATTAAAGAGGTCTCAGACCTCTTGGGGAGCTGATGAGGAGTCTGGCGTAGCATTGGTTGCCCTCGGTTCTTCAACAGCAGGTTCGGTAGGAGGGAGATTAGCCGCATTGATGGATGGCTCCATTTCATCTTTAGGAGCTCCTCCATACAAGAAATCATGATCGAGCTCAAAAAATTTACTAGCCATCCTATTCTCGTAGAGCTCAAAACCTTTGTTGAAGGCCTCTTGGTCGAATTTGACGTTCAAATCTCTCATTTCGGAGGAGACCTTGAACTCCTCTATTTGCCCGAGCCATCACCTCCGAGATCTACATAGAAATTTGCTTCTTTAGTTTGGTAGTCTCAGCTTCAACTTTTCTCCTCCACTCTTCCTCCAAGCCAAAAGCGGTCTTCAACTCCTCTGATGCCTCTTTCTCCTTGTGGCATGCCTCTTGAAGACCCTCAACCTCAATAGACTTTTCTTTCAAAGAGCGGTCAACCTCATCCCTCTCCTTGAGTAGGTGCTTAACTTTAGCTTGATGATCTTCTTGGGTCTTCACCAACTCTGACCTCAAGTGGTTCAGTGATCTAATATAGCCAAGCAATTGATGGCCTATCTATTTAAAAATATATATATAGAATGATGAAATGGGTTGTCCGGACAAGTGAATGTTGAGAAATTTAAAGAGAAAAAGAAGGATAAAGTTGTTATGAATTATTCTAGGACCTATAAAAATTCTTGTATCTTCTACCAACTTTGAGGAAGCAAGTTGGAGATGATAGCAAGAAAAATAAAATCAGATGATAAGAAGATGAGATGGAGGCAGAGTGAGAAAGAGAGAAAGCTAGGATTTCAAAGAGAAAAGAGATTCAATTCATTCTCTTATCTGTAATGTACATATACAAGTATATATATAGACACTCTGAGTCAACACAACTCAGCCCTTAAAAACTTTCCTCGGTTAATCCATACATGAAAACACTCATCCAAGCCCATGTAAACCTATGTCTTGCACGCTTTCATCCCCTGGACTAAAGATCTAGCCTAATACATGAATTAGCCACCTTAAGACATCTTATACTAGGCCTTAAGATCCCTTGGATTAGACCCAATCCAAGACCAAACAGAAAATCCATCTAGATTTACTCGCCACCGTCGAGCTAGCTTGGTCAGAAGCCAAGTTGACTCGACTGCGTCTCTCCAAACCATATCTTCTATCTGCCTGAGATAGCCGACTCAAATACGGGCCGAGTCGACTCGATTTCAGATCGAGCCAGCTTGACTGCGTATCCGAGCCAGCCCAATTATGTGTCAATCTCTTTATCTTTGCTGATACATATCTAGCCAATCCTAGCCTTCAGGAGCCACCACCTTGACTCCTTCACAGTCTCCCAGGACTTGGAAGCACCATACTTGCCCTTTCAATCTCCACCTTGGTGCTCTTAGGCTTGAGGCAAGTCTATCCTGTCCATCAGATACATTGATTTCATACATTTACGAAAGCTGTCTTGAAGAAGAACTTTTCTTAGTGCATCTACTAGATTCTCCTTGGTGTGGACTTTCACCAGCTTTACTTCACCTTCTTCTACAAGCTCTTTGATCCGGTGGTATCTGATGTCGATGTATTTCATTCTTGCATGGTAGATAGAGTTCTAAACAAGTAACAGTACATTCTAGCTATTGCAGAGCACCCTGACAGCCTCCTACATGAGATCCATCTCCAATGCCAATTCTTTCAACCATAGAGCCTCCTTTGCTGCCTCCGTAACACCTATGTATTCCACCTCAATTGTAGATAAGGCCATGATGGGTTGCAAGCACAATCTCCATGAGACTAAACCTCCAAATAGGCTAAACATAAAGACTAAAGTTGACCATCGAGTATCTATGTCTCCATCAAAATCTGCATCCATAAATCCATTTATCTGCCCTCGAGCTTTCTTGGATACATCGAAGAGTTCCTCAGCTCCATCTTGTTGTCCATAGCAGATGCCAACTCTAATAGTACCCATCAAGTACCTAAAGATCCAGTTCAATACTCACCAGTGCTCCTTACCTGGCTGTACCATGAACCTACTGACCTGGCTCACTGCATAGATGATATCTAGCCTACAACACACCAAGGCATACATTAAGCTTCTTACACTAGAGGCATATGGTGTTCTCTCCATCTCCTGAGCCTCCACCTTAGTCTATAGTGACATCATCTTTGAGAGTCTGAAGTGTTCGACAAGTGATAGCTCCGTCGGTTTTGCTTCCTTCATCCCAATCCTCTCCAAGATTTTTCTAATGTAGCCTCCCTGAGATAAATACAGCATCCTCTTGGCTCAATCTCGGAAGATTTCTATGCCTAAGATCTTCCTTGTAGGCCCCAAATCCTTCATCTCAAACTTCCGAGATAAGGCTGCCTTTAGTTCCTACACAATCTTTCTACTCTTGCATGCTATAAGCATGTCATCCACATACAAGAGTAGAAACACCCTAGACTCATCCTCCAAAGATTTAACATACACACAAGTCATACTTGCATCTGGAAAGTCCAATGCTCCTCACATATGAGTCAAATCGCTTGTACCATTATCTTGGTGATAGCTTTAGCCTGTATAATATTTCTGCAGCAAATAGACCTTTCCTTCTGCTCTTGGCTCTTGGAACCCTAGTGGCTGCTCCATATAAATTCTCTCCTCTAAATGCCCATGGAGGAATGACGTCTTGACATCCATCTACTCCAGCTCCAAGTCCCGAGCTACCATAATGCTTAGCAACATTCTGATGGAAGTATGCTTGACGACAGGAGAAAATAATTCACTAAAATCGATGCCTTTCTTTTGGAAGTATCCCTTGGCCACTAACCACGCCTTATATCTGACACCTCCCTGCTCTGAAGGCCCCTCTTTGCGTTGGTAAATCTACTTGCAACCAATGAATTTCTTTCCTTGTGGCAACTGCACCAAACACAACATCTCATTCTTGTGGAGAGCCTGCATCTCCTTGGACATTGGTTAGACCCACCTCTCTCTATCCTAGCTATCTATAGTCTCATCATAGGTGTATGGGTCCCCATTTGCTGTCACCAGGGCATATGATAGTATATCCTCAAAGCCGTATCATTTCGATTGCCTGATGTTTCTTTTGGGCTTGTGCAGTGCAATCCCGATATCCATCCAAGGTCCAGCTTGCTCCTGCTGGGCCTCCTGGCTTCCATTACCTATCCGAGCTCTCTCCACTTGTGGAGACACCTCCGGTGAGTGCTCCATCTGAATACCAAGTCCTCCTGATGCACTTGCAAGTGACAAAATAGAGTAAGATGTTAATTATCCAGTGCTATCCTATTGGACTTTCTGCTGTATCTGCTGCTCCTTTATGCCATATCACCTTTGGAGAACTAAATTTTCATCAAAGGTGACATCCCTACTAATGACAACCTTCTTCTCCAAGGGATCCCATAGCTAGTATCCCTTAACTCCTTGTGGATATCCCAAGAATACCATCTTCCATGATCTAGCATCCAACTTGCTCCGCTCATCAGCACCGATGTGCACAAAAGTCATGCATCCAAAAACCCTTAGATGGCTCAGTCGAATCTTTCTTTTAGACCATCTCTCCTCTAGAATACCATCATTTAACTTTGTATGAGGCAACCGATTTATCAGATAACAGGCTGCATCCACTATATCAATCCAAAATGCCTTTGGAAGTCCTGCCTATAGCCTCATGCATCGTGCCTTTTCTAAAAGAATTCTATTAATCCTTTCAGCCATCCCATTTTGCTAAGGAGTTTCTTTTATTGAGAAGTGCCTTTTGATACCACACTCCTTACAAAAGCCTTGAAACTCTTTGCTGGTGTATTCTCCATCGTCATCTGATCGTAGACACTTCAAGTTTTGACCTATCTCCTTCTCCACCTCAGCTTTCCACACCTTGAACCTGGTGAAGACTTTTGATTTCTCCTTCATCAAGTAGACCCATATCTTCCTTGATAAATCATTTATAAAGGTCAAGAAGTATCTCACTCCATTTCTAGCTAGAAATGGAGCCGGCCCCCACACATTAGTGTGAACCAGTTCCAGTCGGGCTGCACTGTGGGCTGAACTGATGGCAAACTATACTCTCTTGTATTTGTCTTTCTGGCATGGCTCACATTCCTCTATAACACCTCCATCCAGATCTAAAATTAGATCATGTTTGCTCAGCTCCTTCATACCATGATCATCCATGTGGCCTAGGTGGTAGCGCCACAACCAATAAGCCCCCTACCAATCCTACGTTGCAGCCACTGCATCAGATTCCTTGGTCACCACAGATCCAACCAATTTGTAAAGGTTGTTCTCCATCCTTCTACCCCTCATCACCACCATAGCACCTTTGAAGATATTGAGAACTCCACTCCTGGCATGATTGCTGAAGCTACAGCCGCTCCACTCCAGATAGCCCAGTGACATGAGATTTTTCTTGAAATCTGGGATGTGCTTCATATTTATGAGAGTCTACACCATCTTATCAAACATCCTCACCCAGATGCTTCCAATACCAGCGACTTTACACGGGTGATCATCTCCAAGTGTCACACTCCCCTCATCAATCTTGGTGTATGAGACAAACCAAGATCAGTTTGGGGTGTAGTGATACGAATAAGCTGAATCCAGGATCCATACATCTATGTATCTTCTGTAACTATATGATATAACCAAGAGATCATCCCCCACCTCACTATCAACCACTATACTAAGTGCATCAAATCCATTCTATTTTTCCTTCTTGTTCTTCCATTGTGGGCAATCATGCCTGAAGTGCCCGATCTCGTTGCACTTATAGCATTTGGCTTCCTTCCTATTCTTGCTTTTTTGAAACTTTGATCATCCCCTTGACTTGCCTCTCTCCTTTGATCTTTTAGATCTCTCCCCCATGATTAAGCCCTCCTGGGGAACACCTTCCTTTATCAATTTCTCTCGCTGTTTGTTGGTTCGCAATATCGAGACCATGTCTTTATACTCCAAGGTCTCCTTACCATAGAGCAGCATCATCACCAATGGACCATAGGACGAGGGTAATTAGTATAATAGAAGCAATGATTTATCTTCTTTCTCCATCTTCACTCTAATATTCAGCAACTCGTTGCACATCTGATCAAATTTCTGGATGTATCCCAAGACATCTCCGCCTTCTTGCATCCGAAGGCTATACAGTCTCTTCTTTAACATCAACTTATTGCACATATTCTTACCTATATACATGGTTTGCAACTTCAACCACAAGCCTCTTGGGGTTCTCTCCTCTAAAACTGAATAGAGTGCCGCATCCGATAAGCATCCTCTAATCATAGAGCAGGCCTTGTTTTTCAGAGACATCCACTAGCAATCTGACATTCCTTCAGGCTTTTCTTTCAATGCCTAATCTAATTCAGCTTGAACCAGAAGATCTTCCATATGAAAAAGTTTTCTTTTCCATCGAACTTCTTGAAATCAACTTTCACATTGCTTTCCATGGCTGGATCCAAGCCAAAAAAGATGCAACACAGATCTAAGAAATTTAAGAAATACCTTGATAGGATTTTGCTGAATTCACAACATCTGAAGATCTTCAACTTTCAGGCATCTTCTCCTTCTTCCACATAATCTAGCTCTGATACCACTTATTATGAATTATTTCAGGACTTGTGAAAATTCTTGTACCTTCTACCAACTCTAAGGAAGCAAGTTGGAGATGATAGCAAGAAAGATAAAGATCAGATGATAAGAAGATGAGATGATGGTAGAGTGAGAAAGAGAGAAAGCTAGGGTTTCAAGAAGAAAAGGGATTCAATTCATTCTCTTATCCATAATTTACATATACAAGTATATATATAGACATCCTGAGTCAACATGACTCAGTCTTAAAAAACTCTTCTTGGCTAACCCATACATGAAAACACTCATCCAAGCCCATGTAAACCCATGTCTTGCATGCTCTCATCCCCTGGACTAAAGATCTAGCCCAATACAATAATTAGCCATCTTAAGACCTCCCATACCAAGCCTTAAGATTCCTTAGATTAGACCCAATTCAAGACCAAACAAAAAATCCATTCAGATCTATTTGCAATCATCAAGCTGGCTCGATTAGAAGTCGAGTTGGCTCAACTGTGTCTCCCCGAACCATGTCTTCTGTCTGCCTAAGATAGCTGGTTCGGATACGGGTCGAGTTGGCTCGATCTTAGATCAAGTCGGCTCGGCTGCGTATTCGAGCTAGCTCAACTATGTGCCAGCCTCTTTATCCTTGCTGATACATCTCCGACCAAGCCTAGCCTTTAAGAGCCACCACCTTGACTCCTTCATGGTCTCGCAAGAGTTGGGAGCACCACACTTGCCCTTTCAGAAGTGACTACTTCAGGAAAGGATCCTAGTGAATCCCAAGCATGCTGGTCGACATCGATATCGATAATTCTGTCTACAACATCAGGTATGGTAAACCCATCGAGCAACTTTCTGATGACTTCATGGTTATTGAAGTGGTTCTCTCCTACTTCTTCATTGGAGCTATTGGGTCCATTTATAACGGACCTTCCGTTGGGACTTTCTCAAGACCCTTTTGGTCTTCTTTTTTTCCACCTCTTTCTCCCCTCCGAGAGGAGGCTCTAAAATTTGGGCCTCGGTAGGTGGGCTTGATGGCATCAAAGCATCGATGGCCTTGGCAGTAGTGCCAAACTCGATAACAGGAGGAGCTTCGACTTTGGGGGCAATTTTAGGAGCATCTGTGGCACTGATGGGGGCCATGGAGGTCTGAACATTGGCCCTTATCTTTTTTGAGCTCCCATCCAATGCCTTCTCTTTCCTCTTGCAGGTTGGGAGCCCCCTCATGAGCATCTCGACTATCTGGGTGTCCATTTCTGCAATGAAGAAAAGAAGAGTATGGTCAGAGAGGAGAAAGAAGAAGAAGAGGGTAACCCACCAACTTTGGCCATATACTTGTTGGATTCAGGGGGCTGAGGCTAAGGTTGAATAAAGATTATTCTTTTATTAGGTCAGACATAAGAGGAGTTTAAAAATCCTTAATTTTGCCAACTGACTCCCAGTCCTCTTTTTTTAACCCTAGGGCTCGGTAGATTGAGTTCCTCAGATTTTTCCAAGGAGGAAGTCCTAAAAGTAAGGTCGGACAAGAAACAAAGATGAACTTTTCTTTTCAATTATGGATAGAGAAGGGGGCACCCTTGAGCAATTCTTTCTTGCCAAACTGGGATGAAATATACCACTAGTCCTTTGCAGTAGGGTGACGCTTGAAAGAAAAGAAAGTTTGAAAGAGTAAAATTATAGGCTGAACTTCGGCGGATATGTAGAGAGCAAGAAATCCTATTATAAATCTAAAGGAGTTTGGCACTACGGAAGCTAAAAAGATATTTAGAAAATGGAATAGAGCTACAATAAAGATAGGAAGAGGAAGCCTTAGTCCAGCACGAAAGGCCTTCAAATACAAGCAGAATCGACCTGGAGGAGGGGTGCAAGCTCGGCCACTCGGTCTAGAAAGTTCTAGCTCGTACTCAACAGGTACTCCATACTGGATCCTAATTAGTGATAGGTCTTCAACAGTCAAGGAGCAAGGGATGGTTTTCAATATGAAGTTTGGCTGAGGTGCTGCCCTAGGTTCATCTTTCTTTCTGACCTCAGAGTTTTGGGGGTTTAGATCAATCGGATCTCTAAAGCTGCTAGACCAAGAAATTTTGGATGATATTCAGATCAGATTAAATCTAGCAAAATCTCCAAGAAAATTAGAAAAAAGAGGTGGTGAAAACCCAAGAAAGAAAAATGACAAAACCCATCTAGAAAAATCTAAAGAGATTCTAAAAAATATGAAAAATTTAAAAATCAAGAGAGCAAGGTGGAGGGACTGACCTAGGTTGATCGAAAAACTTAGAAAGAGGACCGAAAGGATGAAGGACAGTCGAGAAGGATGCTGATGGTCGGAGACGTCGTAGGAGAATAGAAGCAACAAGGGCGGGATGCTCGAAGACGATAGAGAATGAAGGAAGAAGAGCGAGAAAAATTGTAGATAAAGGTGAGAGGCCACGAAATGAGTTAAATAGAAGGGCAAGATCAGAGAAAGTTATGATTGCAAAATCCCCTCAATCGATCCTAGCCCGCCATGTGTCCCACTCACCTTTGACGTCTGATGAAATAATTATTGCACCGTACATCGAGCTCCACATTGGATGAGACTTCGAGGGAATTAGTCCTCTTGGGTCATTCAGCATTAAGCCTCAGCGCTAGTTTGAAAGAAGCCAAAAAGTTTTGATTTTCGAACGTAGGAAGCTGATGAAGAACTTCGGCCATGGTGATTTTTCTGTACTCCCATCATTCAAAATTCGAACTTGAAAGTATGAGGACAAGTATTGAGGTTGAAATAACCCCACCGAAGTCCTCGACTGTCGGCTCCCATTCTGAAGGGATCTATCGACCTTCTCGATAACAAGTCCATGCCATAGAACCCATTGAAGATGCATTAAAGTCCGGCCAGATGGTCTTGAATAGTAAAGAAAAACTGCTATTTAACTAGCCTTACTTCTCAACCTAAGATGAATGGTAGGACCCAAGTTTGGCTCTCCCAACCTTAATCGGCAACAAGCTTGGAAAATAGTTGAACTTTTCCAATCACGCTCCTTCTGGACGAGCTCCTCCAGTCGCGCTCCTTCCGGATGAACTTTTCTAGTCGTGCTCCTCCCGATGGCATTTCCTTTAGTCGTGGATCTACTTAATCCCTGCCATGCCTATCAGTGGGAGCCATCCAAGGGAACCTCATCAAGTCACTGATACATAACAACCGCTCCACAAAGGATGGAGCATGGAAGCCTCAGATCTTAATTCAGGAGGCATCTACTTATGCACAACCCAGGAAGCTTCCAAACTTCTTAAAGCAATTAGATGTTGCCCCCCATAGATCTCAGCCGGTCATAAGTCCACTGCATACACTGAAATCTCCAACCTACATTCGAACTTCAATAAGGAGATCTCCACTACTTATAAGTTGCAACAATGATAACTCATCCTCCATAACAAACTCCACATAGCCTGAGCGACCTACTACTAGATATTTACGACTGTCACCATCAGTTTGTTACGCACTCTATCTATAAAAGAGATCCTCTATATATGTTTTTCTTCTAAGCTCTCTTCATCTTTCTGTTACTTTATTTCTTTATTTTCTGAGCACTCCATTTCAATTGGTTGGAGAATTAACTTGAGCATCAAAGGATCCTATCGGAGTCACCCACCTCTAGTTTGAACTTTATTTTGCAGGTCTTATCAGTAGCCTCATCCTCTCAACTTCAGCTACCTCCGACATCCTCATGAATTTCCGCACCAACAAGAAACAAGCACTACAAGAATGCTAACTGTTATCGATGGTATTTGAAATACCCTTATTACCCCTAGGAATGATTTTGATGAGCATAAAATAATTGAGAGGGGTACTAATGATTTCTATTCTTGGAGATGTCTTTTGATTGCCTTTTTAAGAGTTTCAAGAAATTCATATTATAAAATTTAGTTGAAAATAGTTAAATTTAAAATTTATTTAAGTTGGGAGCAAAATTGAAGTTTTTTGAAAGCCTCAAGAACTCCTAAAATGATGTCGATTCATTTGGAGATGGTCTCAAATTGTTTGGAAGCTTAAAAGTTAAGATATAGTATTTTGGATGAAAGAGGGCGACTCCTAGATCAATCCTTTTTCTTTGGCACAATGGAACGTAGGACTGACATGCTATTTCTGAATTGGCATGCAAAAAGGGGTGACCTCTGGAGTTTCCTATGAAAAAAGGGCGATCTATGGGGCACTCCCTACAGGTTCTGCGTACAAGATACAGAATGTAGACTTTATTGCCTGTTGCAAAAGAGGCAACCCATGAGGTGCCCCTTGAATGAACTGCAAAGATATACAGAATATTATTTTTTTTGCCTGTTACCAATGGGACGACCTAAGGGGCAGCCCCTACGATGGGGATTTCTATAATGGCTATTTTTCTTCTCCATTTAGTGCATTTAATATTTTCCAAATGATTTCCAACGGTTATCAATGGCTACTATTCATCTCCAAGCATTGAATGAGGGTTTAAAAGCTTTGAAAGAGGAAGAAAATCAAGAAGAAAATTAAGTGAATATTCAGCTTAAAGGAAACTCAGCCCTAGGCAAGAGAAGTATTGATTTCAAGCTCAACCACTTCTTCAACATGCATTCAAGTCTTTAATCTCTTTGAAAGAATTCTTAAAAGCTTCCTCTAGTTTGTGTAAAGATTTTTTAAAGCTTTATTATGCTCACTAAGAAGCTAAGTGTGCTAAACTCGTGCATCCTCTTTCACTCTATTTTACTGTTTTGGGGCTCAAGCTTTTGGAGGATTTTCAAAGCTTGGAAAGGTTGATCTGAATTTTGAATCAGATTGTAATATGAAAAATAAGTTTTCTAGCTTAGGATAGCTAAGGTCGAAGCATCAACATTGTATTCAATTGAATATCTTAGTGGATTGAAATTCTCAAGTAGGAGCTTAGAGAGTGGATGTAGGTACAAGGTTGGCACCAAACCACTATAAATCATCTTATTTATATTGTTCTCTCTTCTTCCTTTTTACTTGCTTTATTATATTTATTTTTTTCTATTAAATTAGGCTCTTGCATTTTGCTTATCTGACTCATCTCACTTTACTTAAAATTTCAAAAGCACATATTGCAATTCTATTTTTTAAGTTAATTTTTTTTAAGAAATCTAATTCACCCTTTCCTCTTGGGTTGCATAACTGAGCAACAAGTGGTATTAAAGCCTGGTATTCTAATCCTTTCTTGATTTCACCATCAAAAGCTAAAGGTCTATGGCAACTCAAGTTGGGACTTTACTTGCCAATGGGCAATCCATAAACCGACCTCCATTTTTCAATGGATCAAATTATACCTATTGAAAAGCTTGGATGAAGATTTTTATTCAAGATCTTGACTATGACATGTGGAGTGTCATAATAAATGGACCTCACTCATCCATAAAATAAATTGATGGAAAGGATATTCCCAAACCTAAAAATAATGGGATGAGGTTGACAAGAAGATGGCACAACTTAATACAAAAGATATGAATATTTTGTATTATGCTCAAGATGCAAATGAATTTAATAAAATTTCTATATGTAATTCTACTAAGAAAATATGGGATAGACTAGATGAAACTCATGAAGGTACTAATCAAGTAAAAGAGTCTAAAATTAATATGTTTATCTGTAAATATAAACTTTTGAAAATGGAACCTGATGAGTCTATTATCCAAATGTTTACTCATTTTATTGATATCATTAATGGGCTTAAGAGTCTTGGCAAGTCCTATACTAGTAGTGATATTATGAGAAAGGTACTTAGATCTTTACCAAGAACTTGGGAAGCAAAAGTCACAATAATTCAAGACGCAAAGCATCTTAATACCCTACCATTGGAGGAGCTTCTCGGGTCGCTTATGACACATGAACCCATCATGAAGCAACATAGTGAAGAAGAAATCAAAAAGAAGAAGACTATTGCTCTAAAATTCATTGCTCAAGAGGAGGAAGACTCCGACCAATCAAACAATGAAGATGAAGATGAAAAGCTTGCTCTAATCACTCAAAAATTTGAAAGGTTCATGAAGAAAAGGAGGCAAGAATTAAGAAGAAGGCCAATAACTAAGGGAGAGCCAAGCAAAGAAAAAAAAAAGAACAGTCCCTTGTATATTATGAATGCAAGAAGCCAGGGCACTTCAGATCTAATTGTCCTCAACTTAAGAAGGCCTCTAAGAAATTCAAAAAGAATTCTATGGTGGCAATATGGAGCAATAGTGATGAATCAAGCTTAGATAATAATACTCATGAAGAAGCCAACCTTCGTCTTATGGCAAACAAAAATGAGGTAACATTTGGACCTTCAAATGACTTTACGATTAATGAACTGCAAGAGGCTTTTAATGATCTATTAGATGATCTAAAGAAGTTAGGATTAAAGAACAAAGAGCTGAAAAAGCAAAACTAATGCTGACTCAAAGAAAAACATGAGATTTCAGCTAAAAACAAAAATTTAATTCAAAAAAATCAAAACCTAAAAACTGAAGTAAATAAGCTGAAACTTATAGTAGATAAATTTACCTTAAGTTTAAGTAAACTAAATATAATTCTAAAAAATCAAAGAGCTGTTTATGATAAAGCTGGTCTTGGTTATAACCCACTAAAGAAATAAAAATTTTTGAAGAACATATTTGTGAACTCTTCTCAAAATACTATTTCATGTTTCAGTTGTGATAAATTAGGCCATAAATCTTTTGCATGCTACTCTAATAAATTTGGTATCTCTCATGAAAAAATGGTGTGGGTTTCTAAAGGAACCATTATGACTAACCAAAATGGACCCAAGAAAGCTTGGGTATCTAAAGTTAAAACCTAATTTTCTTTGTAGGTATGTCTTGCATCCCAAGAATCAAAAAAAAATTGTATCTTGATAGTGGATGCTCAAGACATATGACTGATGATGAATCTCAATTCATCACTCTTAAAGCTAACGATGGAGAGATGGTCATCTTTGAAAATAATGGCAAAGAAAAGATTATTAGAGTAGGTAACATTGGTATCACTCTCTTCACATTTATTGAAAATGTTTTACTAGTAGATGGTCTCAAGAATAATCTTTTAAGTATTAATCAATTATGTGACAAGGGTTTTAAAGTTATATTTAAATCTACATTATGCATTATAACTAGTCCCAATAATGATGGCATGAGATTTATTGGACATAGGCATGGCAATATTTAAATGATTTATCTTTACAAAACATGCAATGCCTAGTGGCCATGAATGCCAAGATTAATGAAATTAGTTGGCTTTGGCATCGTAAACTTTCTCATATAAGTATGCATTCCCTTTTTAAACTCATTAAAAAGGATTTAGTTGTTGGCCTACCTAAACTAAATTTTGAAAAAGATAAAATATGTGATGCATGTCAACTAGAAAAATAAACTAGAGTTTCATTCAAAAGTAAAAATATTATTTCAACTTCTAGGCCATTGAAATTATTATATATAGATTTATTTGAAACTGCTAGAACTACAAGCTTAAGTGGAAAAAGATATGATTTTGTGATAATTGATGATTTCTCTCAATTTACATAGATTTTATTTTTGGCATCAAAGGATGAATCTTTTTCAGCTTTTACTAAGTTTTCTTGAAAAGTTTCAAATAAAAAGGTTCTTCTAATTCTTAAAATTCATAGTGATCATGGAACAGAGTTTGAAAATCATGATTTTAAAAAGTTTTGTGATGAAAAGGGTATTAATCATAACTTTTCTACACCTAGAATATCTAAATAAAATAGGATAGTAGAGAGAAAGAATAGAACTCTTGAATAAATAGCTCGTACCATGCTATGTGAAAGCCACCTTCCAAAGTATTTTTGGGTGGAGGTAATTAACACGACATGTTACATTTTAAATCATGCTCTAATTAGACTACTATTAAAGAAATTATCTTATAATCTTTGGAAAGGAAGAAAACCTAATATTGCATATTTTCATGTTTTTGGTTGTCGATGTTTTATTTTAAATAATGATAAAGATAAGTTAGAAAAATTTGATGCTAAATCAGATGAAGCAATTTTTTTTTGTTACTCTACTTCAAGAAAAGCTTTTAGAGTATTCAATAAAAGAACCTTAGTCGTAAAAGAATCAATACATATTATTTTTTATGAAACTAATAATCTTCCAACGAGGAAGAGAGATGGTATTGATGATGCAGGTCAAATAATTGAAGGTATAAATAAGCTGACTATAAAGAAGTCATCAGTCCAAAATGATAAGAAACTTGAAGATACAAAGGAAGATGAAGATGAAGAACAATAAAATTAACAAGAACAATCCAAAGGTACAAATGACCTTTTGAAAGAATGAAGGTATGTTCATAATCATCCTAAGAAACTCATCATTGGTGATCTTACACATGGAGTAAAAATTCGATCATCACTAAGAGATGTGAATAATTATTTTGCTTTTGTCTCTCACTTTGAACCAAAAACTATTGATGAAGTCGAAAAAGCTCATAATTGGATAAATGTAATGCAAGAAGAACTTAATCAATTTGAAAGAAATAATGTATGGACCTTAGTTGAAAGAACAAAAAATCATCCTATAATAGAACTAAATGGATGTTTAGAAATAAATTAGATGAAAATGACAATATCATAAGAAACAAAGTAAGATTAGTAGCTAAAGGGTATAACCAATAAGAAGGAATTTATTTTGATGAGACTTTTGCACCTGTTGCTAGATTAGAAGCTACAAGACTCTTACTTGCATATGCATGTTTTATAAACTTCAAGTTATTTCAAATGGATGTAAAAAATGCTTTTCTAAATAATCTCATTATGGAAGAAGTATATGTGGAGCAGCCTCTTGATTTTGAAAACCATACTTTTCAAAACTATGTTTTTAAATCAAATAAAGCTTTATGTGGTTTAAAACAAGCTCCTAGAGCTTGGTATGATAGATTGAGTAAATTCTTGCTGGAAAATAGTTTTTTTAAAGAAAAAGTAGATACAACTCTTTTTATAAAAAGAAAAATTAATGATATTCTTGTGATACAAATATATGTTGATGATATCATCTTTGGATCCACTAATAAAACTCTATGCCAAGATTTTGCCAAGTTCATGTAGGGAGAATTCGAGATGAGCATGATGGGAGAACTCACCTTCTTCCTCAGACTCTAAATTAAGCAGTCTAAAGATGGGATCTTTATTAGCTAAAGCACGTACACAAAGAAACTATTAATAAGATTTGGAATAGAGACCTCCAAAAGCATTGACACACCTATTAGCCTTTCATGTAAGCTTGACGAGGATGAAAATGGTAAGAGTGTTGATTTAAAGCTTTGTAAAGGCATGATAGGATCCTTGTTATATCTTACTACTAGTAGGCCTGATATCATGTTCAGTGTTTGTATGTGTGCAAGATTTCAATCCAACCCTAAAGAATCTCACTTAAATACTATTACAAGAATCTTGAATTATTTAAATAAAACTCAAATATTAGGCTTATGGTTTTCTAAACAATCATCCATAAATTTGATAGGATACTCAGATGCAGACTTTACATAATGTAAGTTAGACAGAAAAAGTACGAGTGAAATATGCCAATTTCTTAGTATAAACTTAATCTCTTGATTTAGCAAGAAATAAAATTCAATAGCATTACCTATGACTGAGGCTGAATACATTACAGTCAAAAGTTGTTGTGCTCAAATCTTATGGATTAAGCAACAACTTGAAGATTTTGGAGTAAAATTTAATAACATTTTGATAAGATGTAATAACACTAGTGCCATTAATTTAACTAAAAATCTAATTCAACACTTAAGATCTAAACACATTGAAATTAGACATCATTTCATAAAAGAGCATGTGCAAAATAATGATGCATTGATTGACTTTGTTTGCTCTAAAAAATAATAGGTGGAGATCTTTACAAAACCATTGAATAAAGATAAATTTTGTGAAATTAGAAGAGAGTTAGGCATATTAGATCCACTATCTTAGAGATCTTAAGTGATCCTTCTCAAAATCATCCTATCAATGATCCTTTGAACAGTAATCCACTCTTTCTCTTTGACAAAAATCCTTTGATTCTCACTTTTGATTCTTGTTCTATTCAAAAATAAACAAAATAGATTTTTATTATTGAATGGGATACCCCCTAGGTCGCCCCAATCAAAAAGGGATGACCTAAGGGATATCCCTTAGGTATTTCGATCTTTTTTTATTTTTTTTATTTTCTTTGACTTTAAGGGAAAATGATCCTGTTCATCTCTCCATTTTCCATAAGTCGCCCCCTTCACTTCTCTCACTTAAGCTTTCTTCTCTTCTCTCCCACTGAACATCTACTTGGCAAAATCCCTCCATTTCCTTCTTCCAACCATTTCTCTTCTATTTCTAAACCTACTGCAAGCCCTAATCTTCAATCGAACCCTAGCTCTACTCAACAAAATCCACATTCTTAGATAAATAGCTTGCTTACTTTGACCCTCTTCACTTCTTTCATCAACATCTTGTCGTGCCTTCACCCGCTTGACAAATGGCACCTCAGATGAAGCTTTCCCAGTGCTGGAAGTCCACCCACGGGCTTGAGGAAGAATGGAGAAAGAAGAAACAGGCTACATTTGTTCTAGACCCAGCACATGTTCCAGCACCTTCTACTTCTCTGGTAACTCCCAGCAAGAAACCCCTTTTCGGTAGAAAGATTGCTCTGGGAAGAAATATTGATGGTCATTTTCTAGAGAAAGATGGATTTTCATTTGGTGAAAAGATAAAATCTTTGGGTTAAGATTTATTCTGCACTATGAAAGAAATAATTTTTATTGATTTGGTTCAGAAGTTTTATCAGAATTTCATGTTTTCTGATGGAAGAGTAAGATCCTTAGTTAAGGGTGTTGTTATGGAGTTTGATGCTTAGCAATTAGGCTTTCTCATCTATTTGCCTTGTGAGGGATCTATGTCAGATAGATTATTAAACAAAGAAGATGGGGTAAGATCAATTTTGCAAAAAGTTGATGACTATGAAATTGAGAAACTGGATGCTAGTAGGGATCTTAGTGTAAAAATAAAGGTACTCCATCATATTGTTTGCACTATTTTCTTTCCTAGAGCTGGTAGATTCGATTTTGTTTTTGTAGGGATCTATGCATCATATGGTGTGTGAAATCCCTCTGAACTTACCAACCCTAATGATTGATGCCATGAGAGAGGCAATGACTAGATTAAAAGCTTCTTTACCTTATGACATGGCACTTACTAAGATTTTCAGAAGCTTTAGAGTAGATTTTGAGGGAGAGGCTACCACCCATTTAGCCCATACTGACACTTACAATGCAAATTTTCTGCATCGTATGGGTTTTATTCGAGTTGGTGATCGATGCACTAGAGGTGGTAGAGTAATTGAGGAGGAGGAGGAGGACAGAGCAGAGGAGGGACCATCTTCATCTCCTCATGATCACAAAGCATCTCCTGATATTCAGTTTGTGTCTGATCACAAGGTTGGTCTTTCAGAGTCTATGAGGAGGGATGTACCTGTACCATTGTCTGGGAGTAGAGATGCAGCTATTAGATTTTTAGATGATCATCTCAGGATGATTGTTGACCTTCTATCACAGTTGATTGTCGATCTTGTATCTTAGTAGATTGCCGATCTTCTATCTTGATAGGTTGCCGATCTTTTGACTTAGCAGTTTGCCAGCAGGGGTACCATCGGTTCTACTCAGGAGGAGAGATCTCTAACTAACCCATTACTTGATCAGTTGATGGTCCCTCACATCTCTACATCTTTTTAGATGCTCACAACTCAGTCTACTCGCTTTAAGGAGCTCGAGGAATCAGTGTTGAGATTGATTGGTAGGGTTTTAGATCTGTAGAGGCAGGTTTTAGTTCTGGCCCATCCTCAGCCACAATAGGACATCACTAAGATTTCAGAACTATCTACAGAGACTACCAAACTTCATGGTGCTTTGGAGAGTGGGTTTGATTTTCTAAGGAGAGAGTTCAGAGACTCCAGTGAGGTTGTTTCTACTCAGATTGGTTTCCTTATGCAATCCATATCAAGAGTTCTAGGACACCTGAACACCATTAGAATTGCTCTCTTAGCATAGCCTATCTCTTCCCAGGCTCCTGAACCCTCTCATCCAGCTGCTCATGCATGTACTTCTACTCGTGGCTGAGGCAGACATGGTTGAGGACGTGCCCATGGCCTTGATCCTGATACTCCTCACCATATTTATGATTCATCTTCCTATTCGGATTCTAGCACATCCAATCGACTACTTTATTAGATCTTGCTAGTATTATGTATTTAGGATGTAACTAAAGGCCTATGTACTCAGTAGTAGTTTGGCTGTCATGGTATGATGTATTTTTTATTTGACCATGATTTTGGTATATTGGCCTATGACTTATGACTTAAAATATTTTGGATGGATATTCTATTTTGACTATGGATTGAATGATATAGTTCTTAGATTTTTTGTTTCATTTTGGATGTATATTTGACCCTAGCTTTCATAAATTGTTTGGCTTATGGACTGTCCTGTATGCTTTTTGACTTAACATTTGGGTTACAAATGTCGTATATATGAATGAATTTCTAAAATCAATAGTAGGATATGGAAGTTTAATTGATGGGGAGTCTTTTCCTCTTTAAAAAGACACTTATTGAGATAACATTTGATGATGTCAAAAAGGGGGAGAAAATATTGGTATTAAATGCTTAAAGTGCTTGCAATAGTATAAGCAAATTGAAAGCAAATTGCAATTGAAAGTAAAATGCAAACTGTCAGGTTTAACAAATTGTTAAATAAAAAGTTGAGCAAATTATTAAAAAAATTTTTGAATTCTTAATTCATAATAAAATTGCTAAATTCTTAATTCATAATGAAATTGCTGAATTCTAATACTTAATGATAAAATTTGAGCAAATTATTAAAAGTTTCATACTGAAAAGTTATGATATGGTATTAAAAATCAATACAAATTGCCAAATCTTCTTCTTTCTGAATATTCTATGTTCTAATTGCTAACTTTTCATAAATAATGCAATAGGCATAAAATAATACCAAAAATTAAGTGCGTTGAACTCATCGCTCACATATAATTGTTCTTGAGCTTCTTAACTTCAAATGGCATATCTCTTTTCAATATCAAATTCACTTTATTTTGCTTATACTCAATTATTTTGTTATCATCAAAAAGGGAGAGATTGTTGCTGTAATACCCCATCCCTAAATCCAGATGACAGTGCCACACCCCATCCTTATCTAAAGGTTAAGGAGATTTTTAAACTATACTAAACTGCAATATCATTTAAACCTACTCAACATAATTATCCTAAATTCTTTACCAAATCAACATATACAATTCAAATTTATCTCTTAATCTACTAAAGCAAATATCATAACTTAATTCACAATCTACACAAGCTAATCCAAGGCTCCATACCCAAAATTAATCTCAGGGTTTTAATTTACAAAATGTTACTTTATTCATACATTCTAGTCATTAAACTATTCTTTTGATAAACAGCTTTTTAAAACACTTACACATATATACATGATAGTCTCAAACTTTACTACAACCACAGAATATAATACAACCCACAACTTTCAACAGTCTCTATCTCTGCGATACATGATCTACTCTTCATATATGGTAACTACTGATACACTAGCTGATACAACTCTCCATGCCTAGCTACTTCAGGTCAGAACTGCCAGTAAAAAGAGTGAGAGGTGAGATTTGGGAAAGTCTCAGTGAGTGAATAATCAATTTACCAATGGAAAACCAAAAAATAAAGCTATACTACTCATTATCATAATATATGATTTGTATGTCTTCTGTACTTCCAAATAAGTATGAATTAAATAAGAATAAAGTCATAACTGAATCACTTTGTTGAAAAAAGACTTTGCCGAGCTACAATAAATTACAGTACACAGATTCATTTGATATCTATGTCTTATATACAACATGCACACCACTTGCTAGCAACACATTCAAGAAAGCTTTTGCTTACTGAAATAAATTTCAATCATGTAATCAATTAAATAACATCAAGCTGCTAACTACCATCGACTACACCCTAATGCACCTCTATCAAGGACAGTCGATATGGTCATCACTACAGAATCAAACAAACTATGGAGGTGCCAGCTCATTAGATATTGCTGACTACACCCCAGTGCACCCCTACCAAGGGCGTCGATATGGCATTGTTAGTAAAGAGCCCCACAGGACAAGGTTTCACGAAACTATGGAGGTACCAGCTGAATATTTCTTTCCCACAAACAATATCACAATTCACCACATAGGTTTATCACTCCTATGGATCACTTGCTGAAACCCAATTCAATAAAATACTTTCTACTCAAAGCTTGCCTTGCTATTCCCATAGGAATATACATACACACATAATGTATGTGTATAATTTTGCACGGGCAGAGGTGCAGCGGCATAATTTGTCAACCATGGCAATCACTTTCATCATCAAAGTTACAATCATATAATCAATGTAACATAAGTGAAGAACAATTCACTTGCAATGAGTGTTAATAAACTGTTTCAATACTTTTCAAAACATAATGCCAACACATATATATAAGCTGAAAATAATAGAAGTAAACTTACTTTGTAAAATTTGTCTCTTTCATAAAAATACTATAAGGAGAACCAAAGCTAGATAGAACCCACTCACCTTAAGTTCTAACTAGCTACTATCCTATCTTTCTTATCTTTGGTGCTTAAGTCACTTCAAGAACTCTCTAAGCTTTCTTTCTTCCCTATTCAAATGGGTACACACACATATATCAACATCATACCATATGATACATGAAAAATAAAGATGTACACTCTGCTTTAGACTGATTCTTAACTCCTCTAACTCTTATTCCTTAGCTCTTCTTATCTTTGTTTCCATTTCATCTTGAATGCTTTAATTTTAGGGTTGACCAAACCTCAATATAAACATAAGGATTTCCAATAATTCAATAGAAATGTCTGTTTATAACTTTCTCTACATTCAACTAATTACAATCATTAATTCTATTTGCTGAATATTTTAGAAATTCATTAAAAATACATGAGTAGCAACAATTCCCCCTTAAATTCAGGCTTAAACTTGTAGTTTGACCTACTAAAATATCAAACTATAAGAACTTACCCAAAAATTAATTCATATGTAATCTGGAGTTTAAAATCCATACCTTAAATGGTTAAAAATCCTATTGCTTTCGCAATAGCTTCTTCTTTTCCTCCACCCTAATTATTTCCAAATCTCCTTTTTCTAAGAAGGCTTAATTTTTCTTAAAGTTTGGCTGAGAACACCATCCTTCTCCAGCCGCTTTCTTCCTTCTTTATTCTTTCTATTTACCGTTTAACTTAAAAACCCCAAACCACAACAAAAGAACCGATAGACACCTCTTAGGTTTATCCAGTTAAATTTTTAGCTCTTTATTTATGTTTTCAAGCTGCTCAGTCATCCCACCAAAATTTATTTTAAATTCACATCTTAAAACATTCAGCCTGAAACTTGTTCGTAGGATTTCTCACAATTGGGGTCGACACTTTTGAGATAAATGTCGACACCCACACACAGATCAACCCCTAGATCGTCTCTTTTCTCAAATAGGTCGTCCCTCAGGTCAGCCTCTCACACAAAAGTGTTGACATCTTTTAGGCAAGTGTCGACCCCTACCAGTGCCACTGCAAAACTTTTTGAAATTCCTCTCTATTTTCTTGAGATAGTGTCAATACCTGTGGGAGAAGTATCGACCCCTTCCCATGGATTTTGTTAGAAATTTTATTTTCATACACTACTTACAGCTTTACTCAATACTCTACTTATTTATATTTCTTCTTTTAAGTTAATGTCACTTTAAAACATAAATATAAATAAGGAACAACCTCCTATTTGGATTCAATAAAAATATTAGAAAAAATTAAAATCCTCAAGAATAGGATTCCAAAATTTGGGTTATAGTTTAAATTTTTCGAAACTTGAAACTTTTAAATTTTTTTTGCTTCAAAATGAATAGATTAAAGGGTCTAAGAATTCATTAAAAATCACTCTATGACTCACCAACATCTAAAGATCAATTACCACTAATTTTGATCTTAAAAAAATCCATATTTCATATAGCTTTCCATATAGGTCCTAGCTCTCATACTTAAAAAATTTTTAGGACTCAAAATGATAGATAGTCAAAATTTGTATCTAAATTGCTCGAATATACCATAAATAAATTATCATGCCATACATACACGAACATAAATCTTTTAATTTATTATTTTGCTGGTCTGAGATGTTACAGTTGCCCCTAGGAATGATTTTGATGAGCACAAAATAATTAAGAGGGATACTAATGATTTTTATTCTTGAAGATATCTTTTGAATGCCTTTTTAGGAGTTTTAAGAAATTCTTATTATAAAATTTAGTTAAAAATAGTTAAATTTAAAATTTATTTAAGTTGGGAGCAAAACAAGTTTTTCGAAAGCTTCAAGAACTCTCAAGATGATGTTGATTCATTTAGCGATGGTCTCAAACTGTTTGAAAGCTTAAAAGTGAAGATATGGCATTTTGGATAAAAGAGGACGATCCCTAGGTTGACCCTTTTTTTTTGGCATAATGGCATGCAGGATCGGTACACTATTTCTAAATTGGCATACAAAAAAGGAGCGATCTCTAGGGCACCCCATGAAAAAAGAGGCGACCTATGGGACGCCCCCTGTAGGTTCTGTGCACAAGATACAAAACACAGACTTTATCATCTACTGCAAAAGGAGTGATGCATGGGGCACCCCCTAAAGGAATTGTATAGATATATGGAATACTATTTTTCTTGCCTGTTACCAAAGGAGCGACCTAAAGGATGGCCCCTATGATGGAACTTTTTGTAACGGCTATTTTTCTTCTCCATTTGGTGCATTTAATATTTTCCAAATGATCTCCAATGGCTACCAATCGCTACTATTCATCTCCAAGCATTGAATGAGGATTTAAAAGCTTTGAAAGAGGAAGAAAATCAAGAAGAAAATTAAGTGAATATTCAGCTCAAAGAAAACTCAGCCCTAGGTAAGAGAAGCATTGAGTTCAAGCTTAACCACTTCTTCAACGTGCATTCAAGTCTTGAATCTATTTGAAAGGGTTCTTAAAAGCTTCCTCTAGTTTGTGTAAAGATTTTTTAAAGCTTTATTATGCTCACTAAGAAGCTAAGTGTGCTAAACTTGTACATCCTCTTTCACTCTATTTTACTATTTTGGGGTTCAAGCTTTTGGAGGATTTTCAGGGCTTGGGAAGGTTGATCCGAACCTTGAATCGAATTATATTGGGTTGGCTTGTATATGAGAAATAAGTTTTCTAGCTTGAGATAGCTAGGATCAGAGCATCCAACATTATATTCAATTGAATACGTTAGTAGATTGAAATTCCTAGGTAGGAGCTTGGAGAGTGAATATAGGTACAAGATTGGCATCGAACTACTATGAATCATTTTGTTTGTATTGTTCTCTCTTCTTTCTCTTTACTTACTCTATAATGCTTATTTTCTTTCTATTAAATTAGGCTCTTGCATTTTATTTACCTAACTTACCTCACTTTACTTAAAATTTTAAAAGCACATATTGCAATTCTATTTTTTAAGTTAATTTTTTTTAAGAAACCTAATTCACCCCCTCCTCTGGGTTGCATAGCTGGGCAACAACTCTATCCCTAACTAACTATGGATGATGGTGCCACACCCCACTCTTATCTAAAGATTTAGGAGATTTCTAAGCTATAGCTAGGCTAAACTATAATAACAAATAATAATCTGCCAAAACAACCATCTTAATATACTTAGTATCTAACAAAGTCATCTCAAAGTTTTATATACTGAACTAAGTTTAGTACATATAGCTTTACAATATAATACATCCAGTTGTTTAAAGCTTTAAAGACATAATATAACCCAAGACTTAACCAAAAGTAAAGCCCTCCCAATTAATATACATCCAATCCAAAATGCTGCTATAAAAGTCTTCTTATGCTAATATTGAGTTAAGATACTTCCATCTACTAAGAAAAGAAAAACATAAAATAATATAATGAAACCAATGCCTCTATGAGTGCATATCCATCTAACAAAGGAGAAAACCAGATAGTTGAAATTATCAAAATATCATACATACATGCTATAGACAAGCTTCCAAAAATTTTCATATCAAACTTGAATAACTCACATAATATATTCTTTTGGCATACAAACAAATATTTATTTTAGACCATAACATGACAACGCATTCCCTCGAAGGGACTAATCCCATTGGCAACTTGCCTCAACACCAAAAGAAAAGGACAATACTCTCTCATAAGGTTATGAGCAGCCTATCTTATCATCCAAAGGACAGCACACTCTCAAGGCATCCCTATGAGCAATCCGCCTTAACTTTATTGAGAACAACACATTCCTATAGACTTTTTTATGAGCAGCCTATCTTATCACCCAAAGGACAACACACTCTCAAGGCATCCCTACAAGCAACCTGTTTCAAAATTATTGTCATCAGGATAACACACTCTCATAGGTTATACTATTCCCATGAGTGGCCTATCCTTAATATCATCGAGATAACACACTCTCTAGATATACCATTCCTAAGAGCAGCCTGCCCATGATTTCAATATCAATAAGCCCTACGATACATAAACAAAGTAAACCATGTAAGAGATGAAATCACATAAGAGATCATTGAACAACTTATTTAAAATTACCAAAGCCATACTATTAAAATCATGTGCACAACTACTTAAGTATGCAATCCACAAAAGCTATTTAGAAACCATACCCATTTCTATAATTATTTACAAATATGTAAGCTATGAAATGCTGAGAAACTACTTTGCTTTTCAAATGCACCTTTTTATATAGCAAAAATATTTTAAAAACATCATGGATAGATGAAAATCACTTACCTCCAATAGCTAGTGTTCTACTTTAATACTTGATTCCTTCTAAGCATCCTTTGAGAACCTTCTTCCTTCCTATAATATTGATATATACTAATTAATACCATTCGACATGATTCATAATCATAACTATGCATATCTTGCTTGTATGCCTTTTCTTAGGTCTTTCAACTACCTACTTTTATTTTATTTTGCTTACTTTAGCTTAAGCTTCAACATAATTCAACAATTCCATTTTGCTTACTTCCTTGCCTTTCTAGCTTTCATTTATCTTGCTAGGGTTAGGTAATTCTGAACACTAGCTCAAGGATTTTTAATAAATCAACCCATGTTCATTCCATCATCTATTTCAAAATTCAGTTATCATAATTTTAGCATATTTGTTGAAATATTCTAAACAAGATTTATAATTTAGGCTGTTAATCATAAATTTTGATTTACTAAACTCCACCATATAATAATAAAGATTGAAGTTTTACTTTAAATCTAGCTTGGAGGCTAAAATTCTTACCTCAACTGGCTTAAAATTCTGCTGCTATGGAACCATTTCCTTTCTTTCTCTAACAACAGCAACCTTATTTCCTCCAATCAGTCTACGACGAACTCATTTCTTTTCCAACTAAATTTTCCTTGATTTCTAATTAAGAAACCTTCCTTCTCTAGCTCTCTTCCCTCTTCTTTCTTCTCTATTTAACTTTGGAACTCAGAACAACCACAATAGGAATCGATGGCTTTTATTTTTGAAAAAGAATAAAGTAGGAATAACCTTGCTAGGTGTCAATTCATAGTGATTCCATCCAATTTCAAGCTTAACAGGTGTTGCTCAGATGGATTTCCAATCCTTTGTTAATTTTTTCAAGTTGCTCACTCATCCAATGAAAAATTATTTTAAAAGCATCGCTTAAAACCCTCTCGATTAAAATATGCTCCTAGAAATTTCTACAATTGGGGTCGACACCCCACACAGGTTGGCCCCTAGATCAGTCCCTTCTCTTAAAATAGGTCATCCCCTAGGTTAACCCCTTAGGAAAAAGTGTCGACACTTTTCAAGGGTAGGTCGACCCGTTTTTGTGCCACCATGGATCTTTCCAAAATTTTCTTACTACTTTCCTGAGATAGTGTCGATACCTCTTGAAGAAGTGTTGATCCCTTCTCCTGAGTTTTGACAAAAACCTTATTTTATACTTTCTTCAAACCTATAATTATTCTAAACTCGATGATTACTAGAATTCAACTTTAATGCCATCATTTTTTATCCCACTTCTCATTTACTTTCCTTCTAACTCAGCAAATTAAATTTTTATACTCATATACTCAAATATATGATAAAATAAATTGCTATGCCACATATACCTAAACATAATTCTTTTAATTTACTATTTTGCTGATTTGGAATGTTATAGTATTAGTGACAAAAAACTAAGCCATCATTAATAGTAGTCTTTAACCACCAAAAAAATAATCCAAAAAATTAGCCATCGCTAATAGTATTAGCGATAGAAATATGACTGTTAGCGATGGCAAAAACCATTGCTAATAAATTTAAAATTTTTAAAAATATTTTTAATTATAATTATAATTAAATTAATTAATTACTAATTGTAATTAACTATAAAAAGATTTACCATTGCTAATAATTTTAAAAAAATATTTTAAAAATTATAAAAAAATATTTTTTTGATAATAGTATCAGCGACGGCTATTAGTTTTAGTGATAGAAATTATCATCACTAATAATTTACCAATAGCATTAGCGACAGCCACCACTAGCGTCGTTAATAGTCCACCAAAAATATCCCCCTAGCCTGGGGGAAAAATTTTCCATGCATCATCTCCTCTCCTTCCCATGATTCCCCTCTCGTCGGTGCCTCCTCCTTCCTGGCTTTCCGACCTTGTTGGTGCCTCCTTCTCGGTGGTTAGCCCCCTCCCCAGCACCTTCTTCCTAGCGGTTCCCCCCTTCTTGTGCTCTAGCATCCCGCAGCACTAAGTCTGTGCTTCAGCCATGCTCACGGCCGCACCAACCCAACGGCCCCTGCCCTACTGCCCCCAGGTCACGACCCCGACCCTGCAGTCCCAACCCCATTGGCTCGATCCTGTAACCCCGACCTATGCCGCCTTCCAACAACCTCATCCCCATGCCCTCATTTTTGCGACCGCATCCTCGAGCCACCACCCTAGCCCAGTCGGCCTAACCTCATGGCCCTTGCCCGCCACCCCCAACCCATGGCCTTGACCTTGTGGCCCCGCCCCATCGGCCCGACCCCATGATCCCATCCCCATGCCCTCTTCTCTGCAACTGCATCCTTGAGCTGACGTCCCATCTTCGAGCCATCTGCTCACACCTCAATCCTTGCCGCGCCATCCTGCATCTCCTCACATCTCAATCCCTACACACCAACCCATGCCTCAGTACTTGCGCACCAGCCCGCGCCTTAGTCTTGCATAGCAGCCCACCTTCTGTTATCAGTATTAGCAATAGCATAAGCGATGGCTAATGCCATCCCTAAAAGTTATTTTTTATTTAAATTATGTTAATTAAATATAACTAAGTATTAAAAACTAATTAATTAGATATTAATTTAATTAATTAGTTAGGTGTTTAATTGGATCTCGACATGTAGAGTGCTCGGATCGAGAAAAGATACTGGGCAGCATTGTTAACATGAGGCTGGAGCATGCCCTGCGCACTCGAGGCTTGGGTCTCAATTGGTGTCCAAGATATCCAGCCCCCGCACATCTTGTGTGCTCAGGCCAAGGAAAGGTGCCAGTCAGCATTATGAACATGGAGCTGAGACGTGCCCTATGCGCTCGGGCCTTAGGTCCCAACTGGCATTCTGCCCTCGTGCGTCCTACATGCTCAAGCCAATGGTGTTAATTTTTAAAAAAATTTGCATTGCATGGAACCATAGGCCTATCTTTTAATTAATGTACATATTATATTGTATTTATACATTTATATATTTTTATATGGGTAGAAGAATTATATATATTAGTCAATTGATTGTCCAGTATGGATGGTTTAGAAAATGCAAGTGATTCTATAGGTCATTACAGTAATCAAATGGTATGTTGAGGATTCGAAAAAAAATTTGGATAGCATTTTCTTTTAGTTCTCCCCATACATCTTTAGGTGTGTGGGGAGAACTAATGAAAAATGCTATCAAAATTTCTTTTGGCCCTAGTTGCGTATCATTTGATTACTCTAGTTGACCTATAGAATTAATGCATTTTCTAAATAGGATAGGACCTTCTATACCTATTAGTTGATGATAGAATATATTTACTATGTAAGTCATTTTGAATAATAAAATAATTAATTAGTAGTTGCCTTGTATTTATGTATATGTAGAATTCTTAGATAATGTGCCATGGTTCATAGTTGGATGGACCGTTGAGTAGTCGACAGGATGATTTCTACTGAATATAGGGAGGGTGTAGAGTGCTTCTATGATTTTGCTTTTGGAAATATAGCATTCTTACATTAAGGATAGGCTTATTATCTATGTAATAGATGTGATAATAGAAAAATATTTGGTAAGGTTTCAATTACTATCCATTTATATAAGAGTGGATTATGCCCAACTACAAGCATTAGTACCTGCATGGAGAGACATGGAAGAAAGTTGCAGGGGTTAGAAACAAGTAGGATAGGGACACTAATAGAATGATAGACATGGTTATGGATGTGGTTGATCCTGAATTTAAGATATAAAGGATGATCCAGAAGCTGGCAGCGGTGATTTCTACCATATACTAAAAGATGCTGATGAACCACTATGGTCAAAATGTGAAACACACACTATATTATCAGTTGTATTAGAGTTGTTGAACTTGAAGAGTGAGTTTAATATGATGATAATTTGTTATGATAGGATGGTAGTAATAATTAAGAAAATACTATTGAAGGATGAGAAGCATGTTGGGTGATATTATGCAATGTTGTCATTAGGATACCATATTTACAATTTAAATATCTAACTTCTTAAATAATTAAAAATACATAGAAAGTAGCAAGTTGGATCGAATCTACGAAGAAGGTAGTACTTTGATTTGATAATTTTGATTTTTATAAAAAAAGAAAGATTTAGAAAATGGAATTATAAATAGAAGATAGGAATTAAATGGTGCAGAAAGATAAACGTGGTACTAAGATATACTATTTAGATCCTAGCTTCTACTTGCAATAAAAATAAATTTTAGAGATTTAAATCTTAATTAAAATATAAATTCTATTGCAAGAATTTGAAAAGAAATGCAGCAACAAAAATTAAAAGTGCGTAAAGGAAAACATGGTACTAAGATTGACTAATTAGATCTTAGCATCTACATATAATATAAATAAACTTACAATTAAAAGATAGAAATCTAAAAAAAAACTTTTCATTAATTAAAGATAGAGTTTAATGACAAAAAAATTAAAGGAACTTAAAAGCAAAGAACAAAAAGTAAATAGGAAGCTTATAATGTAACAAAGACTCTTGAAGCAGATTTTGCAATCTCATCAAGAAGATGGTTGATGACCTCTCCTTCTTCCTTCAAACTACTTGGTGCATGCTGGTTTCCTCTTCTTCTTCCTCTTTAGATCTTGATCTCAGATTAGTGTTGGTATGGAGATGGCATAGAAGACAAAAACTCTGCCCCTCAGCACCCTTTGTCTTAAAGCAGCATTCAACCCAAGCTTGTCACCCACCCTCTCTTTCTATGTGCTTCCCTCTCTCTTAGATGGTGATTTCTTGTGGCTTGGGGTCCTTTAAATAGAGTTAGGAGAGGGTGAGGCTAGGATTTTGTGTGGAGTTTTTATGAAGGTTAAGTATGAAGGGTTGAGATTTAATTTAGAGAATTAGGGGCATGGGTTTTGTAGTCTTTGGATGCAAGGAGGCCGAGTAGGGAATTTGTGGCATGTAATAGAAATAAGAAAGTGACTAGGGCATGAGGAATTTGTGCATAAGGAATAGAGGCACATGAGAGGAGGAGTTTGACTTAAAGTGGGGCACAAGAGTTTATGGTAAGAAGTTGGCATGACAAAAGTCCTTCCCACATTAGGATTCTTGGGGTGCTTGAATTGAGGCATGAGAAAGGATTTTGTGCGTGTAAGAAAGAAAGGACACAAAAGAGCATAGGGTTTTTAGATGGGGCGGCACATCATGTGGGGTGTGAGATAGGAATAGGGTTTCATGAATGGTGTCTCCTTTCTTAGCCTTTGATCAAAAGGAGATTGATTGTTTCCTGGTCTTTGATTTTTAAGTCATGTTCACACTTAGATCCATGTGAAAGGTTATTTTCTAATCTAGAACCTTGAATCTTGAGAATTTGCATATGATCTCTTCATGAGTAAATTGTTTCATACTTGAATGGGAGCTGGTTGCCTAGTTCACTTGTGTCCAAGCCATATTGAATCCAATTTGAATTATATGAGCCCAAATTCCTGATTACCTATAAAATAGACTAGAGAACATCAAATTTTAATAAATTTATATCAATTATTTTAATATTTTGTGCCTCTAGTGATTAATTATCAATCCTCTAAGTTTTAGGGTTCCAAGATTTCAAACATCTCCGGTGATTTGAGTACATCTACCAAATAAGAAAGAAACATTGCCATTAAACTTCTAATGGATGTGAAATTATTTTGGAGCTTAGATTGATCAATCAGCTTGACATCTACTTTTCATAAATATGCCCTAATTTTATACTTTTTAAAAATATTTAATTTTGCAAGAAAGTCTAATTTAGTTATGAGCTTAGGGATTTTAGAAGATGTTAGCGCCATCAACTACCTAAAATACTTAAAATAAATGTACAAATATATAACTTATCACACCTCCGAGCTTACTCATTGCCAGTCCTCTAACAATGCAATATAAGTATTCATTTATCATCATGTTTCATTAAAAATCCTCCTTTACAAAAGTAGATATAGGATTGAAAGTTAAAAAGTTTAGCAAGTATCACTAACTAAGTATTAAGTTTTATAAGAAAATTTTATAGTAGTACAATTAGAAACTTTCTTAGAATATATCTAAAGATTTTTAGCACTTGTGTTTGTGATGACTAACTTAGCATTTGGATGCTAGCTTAAAGGATAAATGTATCTTCTCTTATCACCTAGTTTAGTTAATTTTCTATATACTCTCAAGTTAAGTTCATGAACTAAGATAGTTTTCACTACCCTTTTTTTTTTTAAAGTAGTACTAAACATCTTGACCTTCCCTTCATTATTTAACGTGAACCTCCAAACTTGACTTAGGTGTAGAGATCTAATTACTAAGCTTAGGGCAATCAACATATACTTTGTGTTTTGTACTTTTTACTTCAAGCAGGTAGCTCTTTGCTTAAATTCAAATTTATTTAATTAGGATATATATCAATTACTAATTTTTAGTGATGATTGAATGCTCAGTTGGTCTTATAATCAACACCTACTTTACCTCGTCAATGTATATGTGCAATTGAAAGTGCTAATAGCCTTTAGGCAACCTAAATAAACTGCTAAAAATCTAACCAACTAATCTACTCCTTGACTCGCTACAGTTATTAGCAAATACTTTCTAACTCTATTACCTTTTCTAGTCTATTTTACTCAAGATTTTCTTTCTTGATACATGGTGTATTCAAAAGATTTTTTAAAATTTAAAGGATTTTTCAAAAATTTTAAAATTTCAAAAGCTTTTAATAGATTTTTCCTACCCACCAACTTAAATACCATTGTCTCTAATGATATAAACAAGTTAAAGAAATAAATTCAAACCATAAGAATAAAAAGAAATGAATAGGTAGAGAAACAACCTGAGAAAAGGAGCTCATCATCAATGCAAAGGCTACAAAATATTTTATTTTATTTATTTATTATTTTTTATATTATATTTTTTTAGATGCAAGAAAATATATATTGGGTTGCTTCTCAATAAGCACTAAGTTTACCATCTTCAATTGGACACTATGGGTGAGGTGAATCAAGTAGGGCATTCACCTCTTGAAATTGGGTTTCTTTAATGGGCTCATCCAAAAAATCATCTTTCATCAAATTTAAGAAGAATTTAGACTCAACTATCTCATCTATCAGATCAATTATAGAACAGCTTTTCTCCTTTTGAGTATACTTCAAGGCATTAAAATATTGATTCTCATCTTTTGATCTTCAAAAGAAATGTTCATGGCTCCTATTTTACAATTGATGTTGACGTTGGCAGTAGCTAGGAATGGATGACCTAGAATTATTGGATTCTAATTTAGTTTTTGTGATAGTTCCATATTAAGTATGAGAAAGTCTACTAGAAAATAACATTCATTTACTCTAACTAAGATATCCTCAATCAAATGATGTGGCATCTTTACAGATCTACTAGGTAATTGCAATAATCGATATAGATTTTAGTTCTCTTATCCCAAATTTTTCGTAAATCAAGATTGGAAGAAGGTTCACACTAGCTCCTAAATCTAATAGCGCTCGATTAAAGATGATGCCTCCTTTAACACATGAAATCAAAGGAGCACCAAGATCTTTCATTTTCTAAGGCAATGGGTTTAACAGGACTACACTTATATCCTCAGACAATATAATTCTCTTTATGGTTTTTGACTCATGCTTTTTGGTATAAAGTTTTTTGAGAAATTTAGCGTAAGCCAGAACATGCTGAATCGCATCGAGGAAGGCTAGATTAATATGAACTTGCTTGAATAATTTTATTAGCTCCTCGTTGCATGCTTCCTACTTTTTGTAAGATGAACCAGCTTTTAGGGCTGAAGGGAATGAGATTCTAGAGTTATATATCTCGGGTAGCTTATCTGCTCTCTTCTTCCCTTCATCTATCTCACTCAGATTAGAACTAGCATCAGTACTAGTTTCAGGCTCAGGTTTTTCTTTGTGGTTAGTTTCAGTACTAGCATCTTCTTCTAAGTTTGTATTTTACCTAGCATCAATACTAGCCTCTCTCATCTGGTCTTGGTATGGGTCCTTAAGAATTCTATTACTTCTAAGTTTAGAAATTGCTTTTACATTCTCAAATTAGAGATTCTTAGATAGGATGTTGGATTGATGACTAGGTCTAGGTGGTTGGTAGACATTGGGTGGGTTGTTTCTAGAATTTGCTATTGATTGGCTCGGTAATTGACTTGGTTCTCTCCTTATAGTGGACCCAACTAACTATCTTATTTGTGCTTCTAGCTTGACGATGGATTACTATTGGGTTATAATCAGTTATTGAAGTTGAGTAAATCTATTATCGACTAGATTGGTCAGTTGAGGAGATGGGTATGATGGTTGATTATGATATGGTGGTTTGGTCGGCTAATTAGGATGACCTTTATTATAGGCATAATTAAGATATTAGGCCCTATTTTGAAAGTTTTGCATAAAAAAAATTTGGATCTGAGCCTAAGTCTGTTGTCACTTTCAAGAAAAATTGGGATGGTTTCTTCAGCCTGGATTATATGTGTTCGAGAGTGGATCACTAACCAGCTAGGAGTAACCTTGTACAACTTGGACTTGTTCTTAGATAAAAGATGAAAACTATATAGCTATGGGATATTCATTCATATGATGGGCTGGGCTAACATAGATAGAACAAATCTCCTATTAGAAGATGATATATATTGTGTAAGAAATTGTTGACCTAGGGCTAGGACTTGATCTAATTTCTTGGCAAGAAGGTTGGCTGTATCTAATTTTTGAGCTATCAAGTTTAAGACAGTCTTAGAACTAGAGTCTGAATATTTAAACTCATAGATTTCTATCTATTTTTAGTGAGAAATTGATCTTTCATAAGAAGATAATGAAGCATGGTTGATCGAGTTTTTACTTAAGAATTCAAACAAGGCATAGGCTTTGTCCTTACTCTTGCTCATGAATGCATCTCCACAAGATGCATATACCATCTATCTATATCGGTCTCCTAAATTCTTATAGAAAGCTTGAATAATTTGCTTCTTAAATAATCCATGGTGTGGATATTTTCTAAGAAGTTTTTTAAGTCACTCCCATGACTCATGAATTTATCCTCCTGGAAGCTGAGCAAATTCAGTGATGGCTCACCTCATGGTGTTGGTTGGACGTCTATAAGATAGAATTTTTTAAAAAGTTTGTGTTGCATTTCAGTCCAAGTTTGGATGAACTTAGAGCACATTTGTAGAAAGTAGATGTCAAGCTAATTGATCAATTTAAGCACCAAAATAATTTTATACCCATTAGAAGTTTAATGATAATGTTTCTTCCTTATTTGGTAGATGTACTCAAATCACCGGAGATGTTCAAAACCCTGAAACCCTACAACTTAGAAGATTGATAATTAAGTTACTAGAGGTACTAAATATTATAATAATTGATATTATTTTATTAAATTTTGATATTCTCTAGTCTATTTTATAGGTAATTAGGAGTTTGGGCACATACAATTCAAATTAGATTAAATATGGCTCAGACACAAGTGAACTAGGCAACCGGGTCTTATTCAAGTGTGAACATGATTTACTCATGAAGGGATCAGATGCAAGTTCTCAAGATTTTGAAGGAAACCAATCTAGGATTTCGGTATTAGGTTTTGAAACTTTTCAGATCTATACAGTGGAAGACATAAATTAATCATATTAATTTATAATAAAATATAAAAAGCCCTAGATCTAGAATCCTATTATATGATTATAGCATGCTATCAAATCAAAAAATAAAATATCAAAAAAAAAAGTGTTGATCACATCAACATAGATCTACACTAGATCAAATCTAGATGAGTAATAGGGAGATCAAATCATCCTTACCTTTGCAACTTGAGTTTCATAACTCATTGATCCAGGCCTGAGATTGTTGCTCCGAGCTGCACACATGTTCAGCCTCTACAGGTTATCCACATGAGCCCTCGATCATAGATCAGAAGTTCGATGCCCAAAAATCAGCATAATATGCTAGTACTGTGTTGATCCTTCTTCGGTGGTCAATCTAGATCTTCCTTCTTTAATTTTTGGATCCTCTAATAACCAGAAGATGAGAAAGAAGACTTTGGTCCTAGGACTCCTCTCAAAATCACAAAAGGATGGAGGAAAAGATGTGGAGGAAAAACCCTAGAAGAAGACCCTTTTTCTTCCTTGTTTCTCTCACCAATACTTAGGTTTTTCTCTCCACAAAATTCCCACGCCCAAGGTATTTGCACCCAGGTTTTCTCACACCCAAAGAGCCCTCTCTCAAGTCTTTTTGTTTTGAAAAAATTAAATAAAAAAACTCTTTAAATAAAGAGTTTTAGAGGAATCCTTGTCTAGGTCAAATATCGAGCAAGGATTAACCAAATTGGGCTAGATTTGGGGTGCCCAAGAGTTGGGCGCCCCTTCCTTTATTTTTTGCATGGACCATCTAGAATTGTCACACAAAATAGCCTCTTTTCCATCAAAGAAAATAGAGAAAAAATAGGAGGATTGGTGGCACAAAAAGAGAGGAGTTTTAGTTGCTTAAAATTCTATCTCATAGAATTGCAGCACAAAAAGAGAGGAGTTTTAGTTGCTTAAAATTCTATCTCATAGAATTTAAATCAACTCAAACTCCTTTGACTTGGTCCACATGAATTTTCCATGTAAGAAAGAAAGGGAGGAGATGGGGCACACATGAAGGCCTGGAGAGTGGAGAGTTTTGTCAGCAAAATTCCTAAAAAATAGGATGGTGGCATTAGGACTAAGGTGGTGCAAGGATAGGGAGTCCTAGTCGCACTAGGACTCCTATTTTGACTTGGTCAAACAAGATATTTAAACTAAATTAAATCAAAATTAATTAAATCTAATTAAAATAGATCTTAGTCTAATTAAGAATATAATTAAATTAGATTAAATTTAATTTAATTTAAATTTAATTTTTTAATCAAATTAAAAATTGGGTTGATACAAATCCTAATTGAACTAGGACTCATTCTTCCTTATAATTGGCTCATCCAATAAACCAATTGAAATTGATCCAATCAAGTCCAAAATAAATCTAATTAAATTATATTAAAATGACTTAATCTCAGTCTTTGGCTTAATTAAATTAAGCTAATTAGCAATCCAATTGTTAATCTATCCTCCTGTAATACTTATACTAGGTTAAACATCAATCATATTAAATGTTTAACCCTAGAACGACTCTTAATCATCGATCAACTATCTGATTAGATTGAGACCTCTTATGTGTGTGACCTCATAGGTTCGAATCTAAGCTAATAGCATAAAAATAAATTTTTATACTAATCAAAATGACCATCTAGTAATGGTACCCGATGATTGGATAGGTCAAATGTGTAGAACAATATCGTTAGAACCTATGTGGATATAGTTTTCATATAATTCATCTCTTTGACCAAAATGCTCGTAGGACACCTCAAAGTTTAACTATCAACTCTAATTAGATCATCCATGTTGTATTTCAAAGTATCAAATCTATCTCATGGATTATCTTGACCAATATTTTGGTACATTGAAATACAATGATGCATTCTTCTCCAACTCTTGGAGTGGTTAATCCCATCTTGATCAAACACCAACTTTATAAGTATTTGATCATACCCAAAAAAATTTTATTATTGAATTAAAAATTTAGTTAGTCCGATACCAAAGCACAGTGAGTTGCTTGCAAGCCACTGTGGTGATCTCTGGTCTAAGAGATACTTTTACCTATATCCCATCAGAGCAATTCTCGACAGCAAAATGCTCTAGAGTTAGTCACATTCAGTGATGATGTACCCTTACATCCCACTTGTATGCAATACCAGTATCTCTACACTCCTTGGTTAAGAGGACAACTAACTTATATGGCATACAATGATCTATGATCGATAAATGCTATTGTCCTAATTAACAGTGTATTATTTGATCGTGAATAGTTTAAGGATTAATCGATAAATCTTCTCTTTATCAAAACTAAATAGTCTTAAGAACTTCATCACGATAATGGAGTTTATTAAAAGATGTAGACTTTATGATGAAAATATCAAAAATATATTTTATTTAATAATAAATTAATTATAATTATAAAATAGCACAACCATCAACAGGCTGACGATTGGATTTATGACATATTTTTCAATAACTTTCACTTAACCTAAAGCCACTCGGCATAGTATCCAATATCCATCTTCGATTTGTGATTGTCGAATTTCTTTATCGTCAGGATTGTAGAGAAGGGGTCGATTATGTTTTTCTTTTCATCGATCTTCTGAAGGTTGATGTTACCTCGATCCACAATCTCCTGGATCAGGTGGTAGCGGCATAGTATGTACTTTGTCCATTAGTGTGCTTTTGGTTCCTTCGTCTGAGCAAGGCATAAGTGCTATCGCAATAGAGAAAGATCAGACCATCAAGGGAGGGTGCTACTCTGAGCTTGGTGATAAATTTTCTTAGCCACACAGCTTTCTTCGTGACATCTGATGCTGCGATGTACTCTACCTTATAAATAGAGTCTGTCATAGTATGCTGCTTAGAATTCTTTCAGCAGATAGCTCCATAATTTAGGATAAAGACATAACCTAATAAGCTTTTGCTATCATCATGGTCAGATTAAAAGCTTGAGTCTGTAAACTCCTCAAGTTTTAGATCTGACTCACCATAAATCAACCATTAGTCCTTAATATTTCTTGAATACTTAGGGATGGCTTTAACCACTTTCTAATGGTTCTCTCCTAGATCAAATTGGTATCCACTCCCTACTCCTAATGAGTATGCCACATCTGATCTCATGCATGTCATTACGTATATAATAGATCCCACTACCGAAGCTTATGGGACTCTATTCATACACTCTATCTCTTCAGGAGTTGTCAGACAATCCTTAGAGAGAGAAATTTTATAGCCTATCGAAAGATAGCCCTTCTTGAAATTCTTCATGATGAATCTCTTCTGCATAGTTTCTATGTACGTGGATTAGGATAACCCAAGCATCCTCTTAGATCTATCCCTATAGATCTTCATCCTAGGATGTAGGATGCTTCATTCAAATCCTTGGAGAATTAAGATGGCAACCAAACCTTTATTTTTTATAGTGCAGAGATGTCATTCCCGATTAAAAGAATGTCATCTATGTATAAGACAAGGATTACCACTGCCGGACCATTCGCCCACTTGTAAATGCAGCATTCTTTTTCGTTCTTAATGAAGTCAAACATTTTGATCATCTTATCAAAATGCATGTTCCAACTTTGAGATGCTTGCTTCAATCCATAAATGGATCTCTGAAGCTTGCACACTTTGGACTCATCTGTAGATGTGAATCCCTCAGGTTATATCATATACATCTCTTCGATCAGCTATCTATTCAAGAAAGCTATCTTTACATCCATCTGCCAGATCTCATAATCCAGATGGGTAGCTATCGCAAGCATTATCCGAATGAATTTGAGCATTACCATAGGAGAGAATGTCTCGTCATAGTCAATACCATAATATTGTGATATCCCTTGGCAACCAGATGGGCATTATAGGTATTGCCTAGAAATGTAGCAACCTAAGACGGTGGGGGGGGGGAGTGAATTGGATTGTTTAAGAAAAATTTAAATCAAAAGAAAGTTTAAGCAAGTATGTACTTCTATTTAAGCTAAGTTGTGTATTTGAGATGTATATAATGCAAGAAACAACGGAATCATGATATAATTAGGGCTATGCAAGAATTTAATCAAGCTAAGCAAAAGTTGAAAGTATGCAAGATAAGAGAGAAAAGGCACAGCACAAACATAAAATAATTTATAGTGGTTCGGTGCACCTTCGCACCTACGTCCACTCTCCAAGAGCCCCTTGGGAATTTCACTATAATCTCTTGACTACAGTGTGTTTGTTTTAACCTAGGATCATAAACAAATCCAGTTGGTTTTCTAGGATCATCAACGACAATCTTACACCAATAGTTTTTCGGGCTTACTATCAATCCAGTTGGTTTTCTGGATCACCAACCACAACCTTACATCAATAGTTTTTCAGGCTTACTATCAACTTAGTTGGTTTTTCGGGCTCACCAACGAAAACCTACATAATGTCTAATTCTTGGCTTGGATGAGCCTTCACCCCAAGTTTCTTTCCTCCAAAGAAACTTGTAAACAAATCAAAATACAAAGATAAGTAATTTCAGTATAAAACTAAAAACCATAAGTAAACTCTTTTGATGCGCCAAGAAGAGGTTGATTGATTGGCTCTTTTGAAGCTTGAACACTCTTCTTTCAAGCTTGAGAGGATGCTGGAGATGATGGTGAAGATTGCCCTTGATAGCTATTTGAAATCAGTACTTAGTTCCTCTCTTTTTTATCTTCTTTTGATGTACCGTGAATTTCACTCAAATTTAAAATATTTTCTCTTTAAAATCCCTTAATCTTCCTTCCAAAATATTTATCTAGCCTTTTATAGTCTTGGAGATGGTTGGAGGAGTTTTGGCCATTGAAAGGGTTGATCTAACTGTTGGAGTGAAAAACTAGGAATTAGGAACAATTCTGCACACTTTAGAAAATTCTGCAGAACTAGCCATTACGATCACTAGGTCGGCTTAGTTTTTAACTGGGTCGGCTCAATCCTAACTAGGTCAGCTCAATTTATAGCTGGGCGGCTCAATCCCCTGGGTATTGAAAAACTAGTATTTTGCACTTTCTATTTTTTGCTTTTGCTGAGACTAGATCGACTCAGTCTCAGACTGGGTCGGCCTAGTTTGTGTGCTATGCATGCCAAGGACCATTTGTGATCCTTTCTTCTCCAAATTTTTTTGTAGACTAGACTTATCCTTTTTATCTTGATTTAATCTTCATTTTGATCTCTTGAAAGATGTATCCATTCTAGAATTTCTTCTCTAAAATCTTAAGTGATGAATCTTCATTTGGATGAGTAAAAATATTTGAAGTTTGTAAGCTCTTAAAATTTACAACTACACATCCTCACAGACATCATTAGTAATTTAATAATTTATCCTCAAATACTTTTGTTATCATCAAAATCAAACTAGGGTCAACAATCTTTCTCTTTTTGATGATGACAAAACTTTGAGTATATGCATAAAAATATAGTTTAATGTGTTTCAATAAATTGGCTAGTATAAGTCATGAAATAATAATATACATAAACATAAATGCACACACACTTCATGAAAACTCCAATTAATGCTTCACATAATTTATATACTCATATCAAAATAATATTTCAATCCAAAATAATGAGTATTAAGGTTCCAAGCATGAAATTCATTAAGTTTCTTAAATATTAATTTTTTAAGCATATACTCAATATACCTCTCCCCCTTTTTGACAACATCAAAAAGCTCATGGGAAAGAACATGAAAAAATCATCAAAATCAACATCAAGACACTAAATTGAGAGATGTATCAAATTCATAAAGTCAAATCAAAAAAATCATCTTCCCTTTTGAATGAATATTTTTTTTCAAACATTAGCTTAAATTCAAATATTATAGACTCTTTCCCTTTTTAAATGAGTATGATCTTTTGATCAAATTTTTAAATATCTACTTTTAAGATTTAAGAAGAATAGAGCTTTTCAAAGGATTTAATCATGAAATCAAGTGTAGTATATACTTCAATATTCAATCTTTTTTTTCTTAAAAAATTTTAGTTAATTAAGTTTGAAAAAGATATGTATCAAGAATGTATCGAGCAAAATAAAATAAATAGAATCAAAGCAAATGATAGTCACATTTTTAAATTTATTGCTTTGAGTAAAAGTTACTTCAATACCAATTATTCATAAGAATTTTGCAATGCACATCAGAAATTTAGGATCAAATTTAAATTTTTAAATGAGTTTCAAATTTTAGTTTAAAAATTCATTTCTTAAAGTAAGAATATAATTTTAATTTTATTTTAATTCTAATCATTTGTTAAAAATAATCATGCAAATCAAGTTTAAAATTTGGCACATAAAAAGTTCAGTATTATATTTATCAATGAGCTTTAAAATTATAAGAATATATTAAAATTAATTTATTTAGAGTAAGAATATATCTCAAACTTTTATTTTTTTTCACTCCAAATAGTTTTCAAAAATAATTTGACAATCAAATCAAAAGCATATAGATCAAATGGGATCATCATATTAAGGCTCAAAAGTATAATGAAATCAATGTTCATTTATCTTAATATAAGATAATTAGAATTTTCAATCAAAGCTAGATAATATCACTCTCCTTATTTTTCATAATTAATGCTGGATAAATTTATTTTTTAATTTTTCTTCTCCTTTTTCGTTCAAATCAAGCAAAATTAAACATGAATTTGACTACTAAATTTAGATTTTCTAAATTTGAAAGATATTTTTAATTTCAAAGCTCCTTTCAAATAATTGGTCATTTCTTCTTTAATAATTTCTTCCCCTTACTTTAGCAAATAATGTCATTTTAAAATTAAATATAATTTAAAAGTATAAGCATCAATTGAGTGAAATAAGCATTAATCAAATAAAATATTCACTCAATTAAGTTCAGAAAAATATATGAGATAATTTGAATTTATCTCAAGAGATATCATATCAAGAGTATATCGATATAAAATAGATTTAAGATATTATATCCAATTCTTTTGCCAAAAGATAAAATAATAGAGTTTAAGACAAGAGTAAACTACTTGATACAAATTATGAGAATTAGGATATCAATTACAATAGTATTCTTGAAAAGTTCTACTTGATACAAATTGAAAGAAGTTTGAACCTACATCTTTTAAGAATATTCCATTTAAAATAGAAAATAATCAATTTAATTCTTCTTAGTATCAAATATTTTGAAATTCAATCAAAATAGAAACTATCCAAAAGCAATTATTTTTATTCTTTTGATCAATATAGATTTATAAGCACATCTCTTCCTGTTAAATAATGTTGGATATATTAAATAGATTCTCAAATTCAATTATGAAAAAGCTTGAGTTTCAAAAATTTCAGAGTATTGAAGCTTTTCAATGATTAGGGATAAGCATAAGATAAACTTTATTGCTTTCTTTCATTGAAATGTATCAATCATTTACATTCTTATAGGATGTCATTTTTTCAGATTTATTTCAAAAGATATCATATCAAAAATATATCGAAGCAATGTATGGTATCGAGTAAAGTATACTTGAGAAGAAGATAGTTTTATACCAATTATTTTTTTAAAATTAAACAAGTGAAGCAAAGTATTTTTCAGATACCAATTAATTATAAGATGGTACAATCGAATCAAGTAATATATGAATGGGCAAATTAATAGTCATATAAATCCTCCAAACAAAGATGGACAAATCAAGCAATATAAGTGACTTCCTTTTAAAGATCAGCAATAATTTTTTTTTTAAAAATGAGTACTCAAACAACATGAATATTCAAATATGTAAATGATTTCTCTTGAAAGATTGTAGCTCCTAACCACTGAGGGTATCACTTGAAGATCTAAGAGGAGCAATTTCTCTTATTATCTTTCAATATAACTCAACCAGAATTTTCAATCGAAATAAGATTAAGTTTAGAAGATATCTCTTCCTCATTTTGAATTCAAAATTAACTTG
This sequence comes from Cocos nucifera, assembly GCA_006176705.1. Lineage (NCBI taxonomy): Eukaryota > Viridiplantae > Streptophyta > Magnoliopsida > Arecales > Arecaceae > Cocos > Cocos nucifera. The sequence continues at coordinate 141,991 of QRFJ01000508.1, read as the reverse complement.
GTCAATAAAATATAATTTCAACAGTGCATTTTTCTTTTTCTCAAGACCATAGATTTTAAAAAAAATACTTCTCAAATTTAGTTAAGGATCAAAAAGCTCAACAAAAGAATTTTTAGAAATCATCAAATCAAGTATCAATTAAATTCATAAATCTACAAAGACATATTCAAGAGCACTTTTCAACTTAAAAACAACTCTTGAATTTAGATCACATAAGATCCTGTCATCCTTCTTACATGGACCAATTCATAGAAAAATATCATTAAAATCAATCAAATTATATCAAATTTAGAAATTATAGCAGAATGTACCAAATATTTTGCAATGTTTGTATATCAAAGAGTATCAAGATTAGATTTGTGGCATACTTTATTATTCTCAAATGCATGAATGCAAAGCATTTTTTTAAAATACAATTAGACATAAGCATTTCAAAAACTCATCTCTTCTTTTCAAATTTAAGTGTCTACTTTTCAAAAATCATTTTGTTGTTCTCAAATTCAAATCAAAGTATTTTTTAGCATAGAGTATTTAAGAATTCAATATCGAGAAAAGACATTATGTGAAATTCAAATCATCATCTTCTCAAAAAAATATCACTCATTTAAGTCCAAAGAGACATGAAATTATTAATTTTGTCTCAAATTACTTTAAGAATATAGTAGTGCTAGTCAAGTTTTAAGACTAAAGAATTAATTCCATTTACTCCAAAAGATTGAGATAGTAATTTGCAAGGCAAAAGCAAGAATACCAAGCAATAAAAATTATTTTGCAAAAATTATTTACCACAATATTCACTCATACAAAGTTCATCAATAAATTATCTTTTAAAAGTTACTAAAGATTTTCAAAAATGAGTCAATAGAGTAAGTTCACTAAGATAAGTACAGCATAGATAATCATTGATAATTTTATAGTACAAGTAACTTGATTTTAGTATTCCAATATCATTTTCTTTCCTTATTTTTTATAGTAAATGCTAGAAAATTAGTGTTTTTATGTTTGTCCCCCTTTTTCTTTCAAATTATACATATTTAAGCTTAACATTTTTCTCCTCCTTTATTTTACATGTTGAGATATTTTCAGTCAAATAGCCTTTTAAGAGCAAAAGTTTTACTTTCTCCCCCTATGTTTTATAGCCAATGCCATAAATTGAGTTATTTTGAAATTTTCTTTTTAAGTTGTCAACAAATGACCATGATATGTATATAAGTAAATATAACAAATGATCAAATTAATTGAAGGTAGAAACAAAATTGATGCTGAACATAAGAGTTTGATATTCATTGATTTCATAAAGGATGTTTTCAAAAGGATGTCTACAAGAATGACAAACATCAAGATGATCAAAATGTATGACATCTATAACTAACAAAAATGGATTACTAGGGAGTACTAAAGTTCTAAGAAAATAAATCCTAGCATCCTAAGAAGAGTAGGTCGGTATATCTTTAAGAAGAAAGTTCAAGTTAACTAGATAGAGAGGGTAGTCTAGAATTTCCAAATAACTGACCTTAGTCATGCATATACTCCCTCGCTAAAGTGATAGCTTGAATCAATCACATTGACTCTTTTCTGACCGATGATTGTGCCTTTATCAGATCTCATCTTATATGCTGTGCCTGTGAAGTAAACTTTTGAATTTTTGCATAAACAAAAAGAATGATTTTGATGAAAATTCTATCGATAAATGCATTTTCTCATCCAATATACCAAATAATCAATCTAAGCTCTTTGGATGATTGATCTATGGAGGTAGAGCTACTTTTGTCTAAACTACTGGATCCTCAATCTTGACATCTATTATAGCATGAGTGTAGGTATGCAAAGTAGAATCTTCTAGAGAATATGATGTATGACTAATATGAAGAAGATCCTATTGGTCATAGTAGTCACATTTCTACACTTAGCTGATTGGCATTGATATCCTCAATGCCCTCGACATTATCTCAAACTAACATAATATTTAAATATATCACTACTTGAGACAATCCAAGGTACTCCTAGCATGCATCTAATATTATCAACATTCATCTCAATCTGCATGCCTTTTACTTTAAAAATTAGATTTTCAACTCTCATTTTTATGAAACCATAAAATTCTCTCGCTGATCCAAGGTAGGTGAGCAAATCCAAGAAGCAGATAAGTTTTTGGCCCATTAATAAATATCCTTAGTGTCCGAGCTAATCTTATATCATCCAATATAATATGGACACTTCAAACTTCTAAGTCTAAATTTTCAATCCTAAACATTATGTTTCCAAAGAATTCTTGAACTAAGTTCATATAGATCAAAAGAACATGAAATTTCTTAGCCCAATCTCTTAATTTTCTATACAATTAAAATTCTTTCTTGCTCTAGAAATTCAAGGATTATTTTAAAGCTTAGTCTTTCTTTCTTGTATGAAATAATGATTTAAAAAAATTCTATATTTTTAAATTTTTGCATGGAACTTTTTCTTTCTTTGTGCCAATTACTTTCGAGGTGCCATTGGATAACAAGGACCACAAGGATAGGATGGAAATGAAAAGAAAGGTCCAATTTTGATGGAAGTGAGGTTTGAAAGCAATTATGGCTCGAGAAACATGAAAATAGAATGTTAAAGTCTTGAAATATTTTTAATTAAAAAATTTATCTCAGACATAGGGGTCGATTCCTTTTTGAATAGTTTTTCTTTAAGCAACCATGAGTCAACTTCTTAATGTAGAAAATAGTTTAAGGAGTTTTGATTCAAAGTGAATATAGTCAAATTGAATTGGAATATTAATAGTAAATCAATTCAATTATCAAGAATAACATTTGATTTAGAATTTATAAATCAATTTGGAGAATCAAAAGTTAATCAATTAAGGATATAATAATTCATCAATTCAAATGAGATCAACTCAAGAGGACACTAGATAATAACTCTATGAATTTTGGTTCAACTAAGAAATTTTGCAAATCCTTAAGGATCAAGCTAAGATGCTATGCAAATCAATAACATCAAGCACACAATCTTTTATGACTAAATATCTTATCTTGATATTCTTAGTTCATGCAAATTTTTTTTTTTGCAAATTTTGAGAGTTAGATATCTTATGAAAATGTCAAAATTTAATTTGTAAGATTTGTATATAAATGATTTCTTATACAATCAAGCTCATTCTCAATTTATGTTTCTCAATAAAGCATAATATAGAGAACTAAGAAAACTGGCTGAATTAAAAAGAATGATGCTCACAAGGCATTTTACAATGCATAGTATAAAAGGCATAGTGATCAATACATTTAAGCCTTAGAGTGAAATCATTGCAAATCAAGTCATTCGAATTATAGAGTGTGATCATTATAAGCATAAATAAATCATCAAAATCAATCATTTAACCTAAGTAAATTCAACAATCAAGATGGTATGATGTGAGAGTAAGTTTAGCCTTTACAAATATCATCACCCATCCATCCAAAGCATCCATTTTTAAGAATTTACTCTTTTTATGCCCTTGGATGCTTGGCATATCTGCAAAAATCATTTTCTAATTTTTGGTACCCAAGCCATCTTAGATCCATTGTGGTTAGAGTATATGGTTCCTTTTGGAGTCCAAATTTGTTTAACCAAAATATGACCATTTTTAATAATATTACATTCAGAAAGTTTGTGGCCTACTTTGTTACATTTGAAACAAACTATGGAATGATCTTTAGATAAATATTTTTCAAACATATCCTTAACAAACTTTTATTTTTCTAAAGGATTAAAATCAATTTCAGCTTTGTGAAAAATAGATTTTTGACTTTTCAATATTAATTGAAGCTTTTCATAACTAAATGTGAACTTTTCGATAATTAGCTTTAATATTTCAATCTTTTTTCTAAGTTTACCATTTTAATCTATTAGAGATTTTTCAGATTTCAAAAGAATTTCTTTTTCTTCATCTAACATTTTTTTTTCTTTCAAAAGGTTATCTTTTTCCATCAAAATCTTATTCTTTTCTTCATATAAAGATAAATTTAAACTTTTAAGCTCCTTATTCGGCTTAACATGTTCTTCAACTAAAGATTTTTTAGATTTGAGATATATTTCTTTATCTTTAGCCAAAGTATCTTTTTCTCTTAAAATATCTTTTTTTTTCAATAAGAGTTTTCTCTTTTCATCAACTACAAGAAGATTAGACTTTTTGAGCTCCTTGTTTTTTAGCCTTAATTTCTTAAATTCATCCATTAAGACATTAAAGGCTTTATATAATTCATCAAATGTAAAGTTGGAAGAATTTTTAAGATTTACGTCATTTTCATTAGCCATGAAGCAAAGATTGGGGATACCTTCTTCCTCTTTCTCATTTTTCTCTTCTTTTCCTTGCTTCCCCTTAATCAAAGGATTCTTTCTTTTGTGTTTCTTTTTCTTCTTCTTCTTTTCATCCATATAAGCATTGAGGCATAGGTTGGGGTGAGCTTCATTCTCTTCATGGGAGCTCGATGTTTCATTTTGATTTTCTCTCCCATAAGTCATTTTTAATTTCTTCCAAACTTTCTTTGCTGAAATACAAGAAAAAATTAGATTGAACTCATTTATATCTAATGAACAATAAAGCATATTTAAGGCCTTAGCATTTAGTTGGATTGTTTCTTCATCATCAAATAATACATTGTGTGTGTATGGACCATTGATTATAATCTTCCATAAATTATAATCATGCGATTGTATGAAGATTTTCATTCTAGCTTTCCAATATGTATAATTTGATCCATTTAATAGTGGAGGTCTATCTATAGAATATCCTTCATTAAACAAAAATTCTATTTGAGTTGCCATGATCTTTAGCTCAGGACCACTAGGTCAATAAATAATATTAGAGCACCTGCTCTGATAGCACTTGTTGCCTAGAAATATAGCAACCCAGGGGGGGTGTGAATTAGGTTATTTAAGAAAAATTTAAATCAAATCAAAGTTTAAGCAAGTATGTGCTTCTATTTAAGCTAAGCTGTATATTTGTGATGCATATAATGCAAGCAACAATGAAATCATGATATAATTAGGGCTATGCAAGAATTTAATCAAGCTAAGAAAAAATTGAAAGTGTGCAAGATAAGAGAGAAAAGGCACAACATAAATACAAAATAATTTATAGTGGTTCGGTGCACCCTCGCACCTACATCCACTCCCTAAGAGCCCCTTGGATATAATCTCTTGACTATAGTACGTTTGTTTTAACCCAGGATCACAAACAAATCAAGTTGGTTTTCTAAGATCACCAATCATAATCTTATCTGATAGTTTTTCGGGCTCACTATCAACCCAGTTGGTTTTCTGGATCACCAACCACAACCTTACACCGATAGTTTTTTGGGCTCACTATCAACCTAGTTGGTTTTTCAAGATCACCAACCAAAATCTATACAATATCCAATTCTTGACTTGGACGAGCCTTCATCCCAAGTTTCTTTCCCCCAAAGAAACTTATAAACAAATCAAAATACAAAGATAAGTAATTTTAGCACAAAACCAAAACCATAAATAAACTCTTTTGATGCACCAAGAAGAGGTTGATTGATTGACTCTTTTGAAGCTTGAACACTCTTCTTTGAAGCTTGAGATGATGTTGGAGATGATTGTGAAGATTATCCTTGAGAGCCCTTTGAAATCAGTTCTTGGTTCCTCTCTTTTCTCTCTTCTTTTGATATGCAATGAATTTCACTCAAATCTAAAATATTTTCTCTTTAAAATCTCTTAATCTTTCTTCCTAAATATTTCTCTAGCCTTTTATAGTCTTGGAGATGGCTGGAAAAGGAGTTTTGGCCATTGGAAGGGCTGATCTAGCTGTTGGAGTGAAAAACTAGCCGTTGGAACAATTCTACACACTTCAAAAAATTCTACAGAACTAGCCATTACGATCACTAGATCAGCTTAGTTTTTGACTGGATTGGCTCAGTCCCCTAGGTATTAAAAAATTGGTTTTCTATATTTTCGGGCTTTTGCTTCCACTGAGACTAGGTTGGCTTAGTCTCAGACTGGGTCGGCCCAGTTTGCGTGCCATGCATGCTAGAGACCGTTTGTGATTCTTTCTTCTCCAATTTTTTTTATAGGCTAGACTTATTCTTTTTATTTTGATTTAATCTTCATTTTGATCTCTTGAAAGATGTATTCATTCTAAAATTTTTTCTCTAAAATCTTGAGTGATGAATCTCCATTTGGATGAGTGGAAACATTTGAAGTTTATGAGCTCTTGAAATTTACAACTACACATCCTCACAAATGTTATTAGTAATTTAATAATTTATACTCAAATACTTTTGTTATCATCAAAATCAAACTAGGGTCAACAATAGGTCTCCACCTTCTTGTCTGCGCTTCTCTTTCTTTTGAAGATCCACTTACACCCAATGGATTTAACCCCTTCAGATGGGTCAACCAATGTCCATACATCATTGACCTTCATGGACTCCATTTTGAATTTCATGGTCTTAAGCCATTTCTCAAAATCAGGTCTCTATATTAAATCCATATAAGTGATCGGATCCTCATCATTTTTATCGAGTTCGATGGGATCATAGTTTTGGACTAAGAAACCATAGTTTCTATCCAGCTGACGTGATACTCTACTGGATTGCCTTAATGGCATAGGTATACTGGGCTCCAGATTTGATCTAATCAAATCCAATTCTAGTTTAGCTATAGGTATTGGTATTTCTATCTATTGAACTTCATCAAGTTCAACTATAGAGGCAATAGTTCCTTCATCAAGGAACTTCTTTTCTAAAAAGATTGTCTTAAGACTGACAAATATCTTTTGTTCATCAGCACAGTAGAAAATATATCTTTTTGTCTCTTTTGGGTACCTTATGAATGTGCACTTATCAGACTTAGGTCTAAGTTTATCTATAATTAATCATTTCACATAAGCTGGGCAACCCCAGACCCTAAGGTGTGAAAGTGTTGGCTTATGCCCTATCCATATCTCATACGGAGTTTTTATTACAGACTTACTTGGAACTTTATTTAAAAGATAACAAACCGATTCGAGTGCATATCCTCAGAAGGATATCGGCAAGCTGGCAAAATCCATCATGGATCAGACCATGTCTAATAAAGTCTGATTCCTTCTTTCAGACACACCATTATGCTGTGGTGTTCCTGAAGGAGTCCATTGGAAGAGAATCTCATTCTCTCCTAGATATGTAAGAAACTCACCAGAAAGATATTCTCCTCCTCGATCAGACTGAAGAGTTTTAATACTCTTTCTAGTTTATTTTTCTACTTCAGTTCAAAATTATTTGAACATTTTAAATGACTCTGACTTATGTTTTATCAGATAAACATATCCATATCTAGATAGATCATCTGTGAAAGTAATGAAGTAGAGATATCCACTCTGGCACTAGTGCTCATTGGTTTACATACATCAATATGTACTAAATCTAAGAGCTCAGTGGCTCTCTCACCTTTTTTAGTAAAAGGTAACTTAGTCATTTTTTCAAGTAGACAAGATTCATAAGTTGAAAGTAATTCACAATCACTGACTTGGAGGATTCCCTCTTAGGTCAACCTATTTATCTTATTCTTATTAATATGACCTAGCCTACAGTGCCATAAGTATATATCAGACACAGTATCTAATCTAGGATGCTTGCTAGTGGAATAGACTATATTAATAGGTTGTGATAACATATATATACCATTGTTCAAATGTCCAGAGAATATAGTAACACCATTCATAATGACATTATAAAACTCTTTCTTTATTGAAATTTCATAATTGTCTTTGGCCAAAAGGCCTACAGAAATGACATTCAAAAAAAAAAACTAGGATGAAAATGACAATCACTAAAAATAATGATATAAGACTCAAATATAAGTTTTAAGATTTCTAATACTAGAATTAGAACTGGTCTTCCATCTTCAATGTTCAAGAACCTCTCATCTTGCTCGAATCTCTTACTAATCTGCAATCCCTGCAATGAATTGCAAATATGGTAAGAGCTACCAATATCTATTACCCAGTCAGTAATATCACAGATAGAGAAATTACAATGAGTTATCATATAAATATCTTGCCTAGTAATAGCTTGCTTCTTTCTTGGCCTATTTGGATCCAATGAGGCTATGTACTAAGGACAGTTCCTCTTCTAGTGCCCTCGCTTCTTGTAGAAGAAGTACTTAGCTTGATTCTTATCGAGCTTTATCTTCTTGGACTGGCCCTACATAGATGTCCTAGTTTGAACTTGCACCTTTTTGGACTTCTTCTTCTTGTTCTTCTTTCCTTTCTTAAAGGGTTGGAAACTAGAAGAAAATCCTTCCACTAAATTCACTAACTCCTTATGGAGCTGGTGATCCTTCTTAAAGTTCTGAAGTAACCCCAGTAACTTATGGTAGTTTACTTCAGACTTTGTCATTATATAATGAGTAAGGAATGGGAGATAAGTTTTGGGCAATGAGTTCAAAACTGCATCTTCCCCAGCTACTCATGCAAGAAAAAACCAAGCTTAGTCAAATTCTCTATCAACTCGATCATGTACAATACATGATCAATGACAAAAGCTCCATCACTTATCCTGATGTTGAAGATGGAACAACTAGTCTTGTGCCTCTCAACATCATCAGATGTGCCGAAAGACTCATTCAACACTTAAAGCATGTCTTCTGGCTGAGCAGACTCGAATCTGTGACTAAACTCATCGCTTATGGCTACCGACATGATACAACACACCATGGTTTAGTCATTAAACCACTTCTGATAAGTGTCTTTGACTGTTCCACGTGCATTACTGGCTCCTCAGGTGCTGGATCTATCAGCACATATAAGATCCATTCATGCTTCAGGATAATTTTTAACTTACAGTACTAGTTATCGAAGTTGGATCCTACTAGTTTATTATTATCTAACAATGATCGAAGCGAAAGAAAAGTGGCCATAGCTGCAGAACAAAAAACTACAACCTAATTAATAATTAATTTATTAAATCTAAAGATTTGTACTTTAATTAAAAGGTTCTCTCGCTATTTTATTCAAATTGACAGCCTCTACCTCTAATTCGAGGAATTATCCTAATTCCTTAATGGGTACTAGAATCTACATAGACTATACATAAGCCTAACTTTAGTTGATCAACCCATGTACATCTGAGGGTAGGTTCATAACCAATTATTTTTCTTAAATAATTTCTAATATTATAATTTTGCCTCAGTCCCTAATCAGTAGACTTTGGCCTCCACTGAAAAGGTTCGATTAGGTCCAACCATTAACATGATCATACTTGATCCATTTAACTAATGAATAATTAAGTCCAAATTTGATTGATTGATAAACATAAAAAAATATATTTATAAAAATATTAATTTATTAATTAATTTATCTTTATTCTTAAGAATTAATACTTTTATTTTATTTTTTATAGTAAAAGATCATGGATCAAAAGAGCTTGATTTATGAGTCACAATGAAATAAATTTGAAGTGAATCAGACTTAAATTGGATCCAGAATGGAGTTTTGAAGAAAGAAATAAAGAAAAAATGAAAAAAATATAAAAAGCCCAAAAATTTGGCCCATTTGACCCGCCAGTGCATGATGGACCAGCCGTTCGGTCCATAAAACTTATCGCAAACCAGCCAGCTCAGTAGGCGGAGCTAATCAAGGAGCACCACATGGTGGACCAAGACCCTTGAGGGATTTTCCAAAAATCTATCATGGCTCATAGGGGCATATCTATCATTTCACATCAAATGGTATGCGGTGATTCGCTATAGCATTCGGAGATCCCAATTTATGATGGTCTATAGCTACAGTATTGCACGATCGGACATCTCGTGTTCATTCCACCCAAGATCCGATGGTTAGCATCAAATCCTGGTTTGATTCGGAGGCATCCAGCAGTGTTTTCCACAATCTAATGGCCCAAATTCGAGCCGGTCAAGATCCAATGGCCAAAATTTGATTCCAACTTGATTAAGGAGATTAGAAGCCCATCTGATAGTCCAAATTCAATCTTAAGCTCGATCGAACAGCTGAAAATTAATCCTGACCCTATTTAAGCTACAGAAGGCTGATTTTGGTCAAATTTGAATCGTTTGAACTCGATCTGATGGCTAAAAATCATTATAGGGTGCAAAATCTGACCTAGACTCAATTTTCATAATTTTTCTCTCTTTCAAACTCTATTTCTCTCCTTTTTCTCTCTATAAAAATCTTCCTAAGCTAAACCAATGAGCCATAATCCTCCCCTCTTAGGGAATCGGCCCTCCAAAGCCCTTCTTCATGCCACAGCCTATCTAAAAGCTCTCTCTCTCTCTCTCTCTCCCTATTTCTCTCTTCTCAAGCTTTCTTCCTTCTTCCTTCTCCTTTCTCTCTTCCAACACATCAAAAATCTAAGCCTACATCTCTACCAAAATTTCACTCCTGTTCTGAATTTCTATCACTTGCTGCTGCCTAGATTCTTCTACAAGGCTCCAAGGATGAAGATTTCAACGAGAAGCTTCCTAATGTCTGGCTGATCCTCTCTTTCTCAGGAGATCATTGAGATCTTTTTCTAACGATGTTTTCTATTTTTCATCTTTTGTATTATTTTTTAATAAAGATTATTTTTAGTTATAATATTTTTATGTCTATATTTTTTTGTAATTAATCTAGAATAGTTTATTATCCTTGGGATGAGCTGTGATTTATAGGTATGGTTCATGCTCTTAGAATAGACTATATTTAAATTAATTCTTAGTTTATATCTAAATCAATTTAGACTAGCCTATAACTTTAAGGGATAGGCTATGATTTAAGGGTACAGGCTATGCTCTCTAAGATAGATTATATCTTTATTGATTAGATATCAATTAAAGTATATTAAAAAGAATACCAGCTGTCAAATAAGTGACCAATTGAGATCCTAAGAATCCATCTCCATACCTATAACTCCATCTTAATTAATTTACTATTTAATTTACTTTCTTAATTAATTTAAGTAGCCTTTTAATTAATCAACTTTATATTAATTCTATAATTTTTAATTTATAATTTAAATATAATTAATGCAATCCATGTGGATTTGACCCTGATTCACCCTATCTATATAGTTTGAGTTAGATTTTATTTTTGACCTCCTACGACAGCAATCAAATTTTGACATCATTGTCGGAGATCATGATTTAGTTTTTTTAAAGAAATTAAAAAAAAAATCACTAACACTGCATAAGCTAACTAGGGATTAGAGACCTAATCATAGAACCTAACAAGAGAAATTAATTAATTTAAGTTTGATTGTCTAACCTAACTTGGACATCTTCACTTTTTGCATCTCATCTTCATAAGATACTTTAAGCGCACTTAACTCAATTAAACAAGATAAGGTAGGAATTTGATCACCCTTCCTTAGCCCAAAAACCACAAACCTTCATATTGCATTAACCCAAGCCTTTAATTTTTAAAAACAATTAGACATTGGCTCCTTAGGACACTCGAGCTAATTAGGATAAGGAACCCAAAAAGTTGGACTGGGTTAGGGTTAGTCAATTCAATTGGTGTCTAGGCAAGTGGTTCAGGAACGATTGGGCCTGCAGGAAGGTGGTTTATAATTAATTTTATTAGCTTACCTGACCAAGAATAATTGATATCTAAGACAAGCAATGGGGGGGACTCCCATCGATCTTATACTTATCTGACCAGTTGAGTGGTTGATTCTTTACTTGGAGGGCTTGAAGAAGATCTTGGTAGTTAAAAGCTATCTAGATCTAGGATAATCCTTAGCTAGGATTGACTGTATTAATTTATTGCTAACTAACATTAAACCTAAATAAAACTCCTCTCATCCATTTCTTAGATTTAGGACTCTGTAGGCTTTCATCCTTAGAATTTCTTTTATCTCTTTAAAAAAAATTTAATAAAAAAAGATCTATAAAAACTTAAAACTGTGTTTGCTCTAAGGCATAATTATGGGGTATTTACTTGGGCATTATTCATTGCAACCTAAAATTTAAATCCTAAATCCTAAAATTGAACGAACCCTAAGAGCTAATAAACCTAGAATTATGGCTACACCCTTTCGCCAATTGAGAAAATACTTTACCCCTTCTTCTTACACCTATGACCCCTATACACCCATGTATGGAACTAATAGTGGTGGAATCTATGAGACTGAAAACTCCATAAATATCCACAGTAAGATAAACGAGTTATCCCAGAAACTTGACCATCTATTAAATATGAGACACTCTCCTGCCTTACCTTTGCATGTATGTGATATATGTTCAAGTCCCCACCACCTGGTTAGTGAATATCCAGCTGCATATCGACCTTGGGAATTTACGCGTGGGCAGACTTACCCAACCCCAACTCAGACTAATTATTATAACCCTTACTGCAATACCTACAATCTGGGTTGGAAAAACTATCCAAATTTTTATGAGACATCACAACCAGCAACTGATTACGAACCTAGTTATCCGAAAGAAACTTATACAGCATACCAGTATCAAAATATTCTGCAATCCTCTTCAAGTGCCTATAGTTCAACATTTAAAGTGAATATTTTACACATGTTAGAAACCCAAACTCAATCAATAGCTAAGCTAGAAACCCAAGTTAGTCAATTAACCGCTACACTTAATAGTTGGAAGGAGGAAGAATTATTAAGTCAGCCCATAAGTAATCCAAGGAAGCAATATATGGCTGAGAGCTTCAATGTTCATGAAATCCTTATAGAACAACCCAGTATACAAACTGAAGATTATTTTAAGGTGGATGTACCTAAAAATGCAATTAAGAAAGCTACCCCCAGAATTATTTCTCAAGACCTAGTGTATATACATTTGGATCCTTTTAGAGTGGATAATTTTAATGTAGATGGATATATTGAAAATAAAAATATATTATTAGAGCCATCCAATTTTAGCACCACCTCTTCATGGGCTGAGAAATATGAACCAATACCTGCTCCAATAGTTTTTTCTCTAGAATTACCACCTTCTCTAGAACTAAATCCACCCTTGGTCACACCTGAGTATGCACGTTTAGAATTAAGTGACACCCTTCCAGTACCCATTACATCAGACTCAACCTTTACCCTAGCATCTAAATTCATGAGCATACTAAAAAAATAAATAGAAGAAATTCTCAATAAACAAACATCTATGAATGGGTTCATAAATTATTTTTTTTAAAATTAAAAAATAAAACTGACTAAAAATGGGACTATAAGTTACTTTCTATAGATTTGCAAGAAAATACTGAAATTTATCAATAATGGGATCACAAGCCATCTTTCTGAGATTGGCAATCCAAAACCATTAGAATTTGTCAATCCAATTTTTGACATTGGATAGGCAGAGTCGCCAGGTCTGGTTGAAGATCTTAAATTTAACGCTTGTTGGAAGGCAACCCATCATTTTATTTTATAGATTTTGAGTTTTCTAGTTTTTATCTTTTTGTAGAAAATCAATAAAGACGATAGACCTAAGTTAGGGGGAGCACATCAAACATCCTATATGAATCTGATAGAGTATAATGAAGGTCCTGCAAATAATAAACCTGGTGGTACCCCTCCTTGATAAATATTTTTATTTTTCTATTCTTCCATTTAGGATAGCGAAAATTAAGTTGGGGGGAGGGGGGAGGATAACTAACTTTAAACTTGTGAGTCCTCAAGTATGATTTTAAAAAATTAGCTTTATGTATCCAAAACTTTGTTTTGATTAAAAATTAATTAGGCACCCTAATCAATGAATGATTAACTGTCTAAAAAATTTTACAGATATCGAGGAATAAAGTATTAAGAAAATTTAATGAATGGTAGGATTTAGACCAGACCAGATTTTAAGGATGATTCTAGAACCCTCTTCTTACTGATCTTAATAAAGAATTTACTTCATGGGAGTTGGGTGGAAGGTTAAAATATGCAAAAGTCTTTCTTAATTTTTTTTAAAAAAAATATTAATTTTTTACTAAGTAATTGGGCTTGTTTGTCTAAGTAAGCATTGTGGCTCGCGTCAAAAGATGGAGATGCAAGAATCTAGAAAAAAAAAGAAAAAAGTGGATAATAAGGGGACCAAATTGCAAGAAAGATAATAAATTCAGCTCACATCAAGTTAGAAAATTTAAAGAGTAAAGTGGAGAGTTGATGAAAGAAGATCTCTAAAAATTTCTATGGCTAACACTCAAACCACTAATTGGGTCGAATTAGTAATCCGACGACGTACCTCTTAATGGTCTGATCGGATATCAGTTATCTTTAGGAGTGTCTAAACCTAACTTTTAATTTAAGACTAAGTCGGTATATATTTCTAATTTATTTTCTTTACTCAAGAATGAGAAAAGTTCAAGTTAGGAGGTATGATAAACATAAAAAAATATATTTATAAAAGTATTAATTTATTAATTAATTTATCTTTATTCTTAAGAATTGATATTTTTATTTTATTTTTTGTAGAAAAGAGATCATGGATGAAAAGAGCTTGATTTATGGGTCACAACAAAATAAATTTGAAGCAAATCGAACCTAAATTGGACCCAGAATGGAGTTTTAAAGGAAAAATAAAGAAAAAATATAAAATATAAAATGCCCAAAAATTTGGCCCATTTGACCCATCGGTGCACGATGGACCAGTCGCCCAGTCCATAAAACCTATCACAGACTAGCTAGCTCAGTAGGCAGAGCTAATCAGAGAGCACCGCATGGTGGACAAGACCCTTAAGGGGTTTACCAAAAATCCATCGCGGCTCATAGGGGCATATTTATCATTTCGCATCGAATGGCGCATGATGATTCGCTGCAGCATTTGGAGATCCCAGTTTGCGATGGTCTATAGCTATAGTATTGCACAATTGGATGTCTCATGTCCATTCCGCTTGAGATCCGACAGTCAGCATCAAATTCTGGTTTGATTTGGAGGCATCCAGCAGTGTTTTGCGCAATCCAATGGCCCAAATTCGAGTCGGTCATAATCCAATGGCCAGAAATTGATTTTGACTTGATTAAGGAGATCAAGCACCCATCTGATGGTCTAAATTCAATCCTAAGCTCAATCAAATGGCTGAGAATTAATCCAGACCCTATTTAAGCTATAGAAGGTCGATTTTGGTCAAATCTGGACCATTTGAACCTAATCTGATGGCTGGAAATCATCATAGGATGCAGAATTTGATCCAGACTCAATTTTCATGATTTTTCTCCCTTTCAAACTCTATTTCTCTCCTTTTTCTTTCTATAAAAATCCTTCTAAGCTAAACCAAGGAGCCATAACCCTCCCCTCTTGGGGAATCAACCCTTCAAGGCCCTTCTTCATGCCACAGCCTCTCTAAAAGCTCTCTCTCTCTCTCTCTCTCTCTCCCTGTTTCTCTCTTCTCAAGCTTTCTTTCTTCTTTCTTTTCCTTTCTCCCTTCCAACATATCAAAAATCTAAGCCTACATCTTCACCAAAACTCCTCTACTGTTCTGAATTTCTATCACCTGCTACTGCCTAGATTCTTCTACAAGGCTCCAAGGATGAAGATTTCAACAAGAAGCTTCCTAATGTCTGGCCGATCCTCTCTTTCTTAGGAGATCATTGAGATCTTATTCTGATGGTATTTTCTATTTTTCATCTTTTGTATTACTTTTTAATAAAGACTATTTTTAATTATAATATTTTTATATCTTTATTTTCTTATAATTAATTTGGAATAGTTTATTATCCTTAGGATAAGTCATGATCTACGAGTATGGTTCGTGCTCTTAGGAGAGATTATATTCAAATTAATTCTTAGTTTTATATCTAAATTAATTTAGACTAGCCTATAATTTTAAGGGATGGGCTATGATCTAATGGTACAGACCGTGCTCTCTAAGATAGATTATTTTTTTATTAATTAAATATCAATTAAAGCATATTAAAAAGAATACCAGGTATCAAATAAGTGACCAATTGAGATCTTGAGAATCCATCTCCATACCTGCAACTCCACCTTAATTAATTTTCTATTTAATTTAATTTCTTAATTAATTTAAGTAGCATTTTAATTAATCATCTTTTAATTAATTCTAATGACTTTTAATTTATAATTTAAACATAATTAATGTGATCCCTATGGATTTGATCCTGATTCATCCTATCTATAGAGTTTGAGTTAGGTTTTATTTTTGGCCGCCTATGATAGCGATCATTGGTCAACCTAACCACCATTTAGATAGACGTGGTCAAAAAATCATATTATAAATAATAATTCCATTAGCCGATAAGCACCAAGCCTTTGGACCTCTAATGATTATCAAGCTAATGGACCCATTATCACCTACTTAATGGCAGGCTATGATCTAGTTATCACCATAACTATTCCATTGTAAGGACCTAATAATTTTAGAAAATTTAATTGATTTGATTTAAAGTAGTGAGAAAGAATCAGTCAATTTCGATCCTTCCACTGACTTCACTAAGTTAGATCATAAAGAACCTAATTAAAGCTAGCGTTAGGAGCACCTAAGTCAGTCACACTAATTTACCTAATTAACATGGGTGAGCCCAAATCATCAAGTAATCTAATCAAAACCTAATTCACCAGGATGGCTAGGTAAGTGAGATTAGTGGAAGGAAAATGCTATTAATTCATCAAAGATCAAATCAGTGTGAGTAGCTCACAATTAAAAATCACTGGTCAGAATGCCAAACTTAGCTTAGACATCATCCGGTTCATTAATTTAATTTTGATCAACCTAGTAATTTTAGGTTTGACTGCATAGCCAAGAATCAAGTCCATCTTAGTTCTCATTAAAGATACGTACTTGACCAACTACAACTATTATAATTGATCTAGAGAATCCTTAACCTAATCTAAGACAACTATTGATTAGATTTAGTCAATTCTCTAGTTAAGTCCATTCGTTAATCTAACCTTAGGTCTAACCCAATTAATGGACCTAATTCTCACAAACCTATTAATCCAATTTATTATAATTTGTGTCATAGGATCTTTAATTCACAATCCTAGATCCTAATCAAATAATTCTTAATTCTTAATTAAGTTTGGACTTAGAGTTGGGATTCAACAATTTGAAAATAATTTTTATATTTATAAAATATTTTTACAACATGGTTCTGCCAACTAAATTGCATGTTTGATTCATAATCAATATACAAATAAAATAAATATAAAACTACTTTAGATCTAATCTAAATATGTTCATGTAATTGAAACTATTTCATTTCTAATTAATCATAAATCATCTTAGATCAAATCTAATATATTTATGATGATAAAATATTAGATTAAAATATTTTTAATTAGATTATAAAATATTTTAGATCTAATCTAAAATTTTATAATCAAAATTTTAGATATGCATGAACTAGCATAAAATTTTAGATATGCATGAACTAGGACAACCTCTCCACTATAAGGGATAAACCTTACAGCAAGACAACCTTATAGTTCATGTGACTTAATTTTTAATTTTAGATTTAAATAATAGATTAAAAATTTAGATCTGATCTAAATCATTAATCTAAATATGCATAAAATCATGTAATAAAATTCTATGGCTCTGATACCAATTGAAGGAAATTGATCTAGGATTTTGGGGTTAGATTTTGAAACTTTATCTGATCTATGGAGCAAAAGATATGAATTAATCATATTAATTTATGGTAAAATATGAAAAGTCTTAGATCTAGGATTTTATTACATGATTATAGAATGCTATCAAATCAAAAATAAAATATCAAAAAAGAAGTGTTGATCACATCAACATAGATCTATACTAGATCAAATCTAGATTATAATAGGAAGATCAAATCATCCTTATCTTTGCAACTTGAGTTCCTTAACTCACTGATCTAGGCCTAAGGTTGTTGCTCTGAGCTACACATGTATCTAGCTTATACAGGTTATCCATACGAGCCCTCGATCATAGATCAAAAGTTCAATGCCCGAAAATAAGCATAGTATGATAGTACTATGCTGATCCTTCTTCGATGGTCGATCTGGATCTTTTTTCATCAATTTTTGGACCCTCCAATAATCAAAAGATGAGGAAGAAGATTTTGAACCTTGAGACACTTCTCAAAATCACAAAAGGATGGAGGAAGAGATGTAGAGGAAAAATCCTAGAAGAAGACCCTTCTTCTTCCTTGTATCTCTCACCAATACTTAGGTTTTTCTCTCCACAAAATTCCCACACCCAAGGTATTTGTGCCTAGATTTTATAACACCTAAGGAGCCCTCTCTCAACTCTTTTTCTTTTAAAAAAATTAGATTAAAAGACTCTTTAAATAAAGAGTTGTAGAGAAATCCTTGTCTAGGTCAAATACCTAGCAAGGATTAACCAAATTGGGCTAGAGTTGGGGTGCCCAACTCTTGGGCGCCCCCTCCTTTAGTTTTTGCGTGTACCATTTGGAATTGTTGCACGAAATGGCATCTTTTCCATTAAAGAAAATAGAGAAAAAATAGGAGGGTTGGCAGCACAAAAAGGGAGGAGTTTTAGTTGCTTAAAATTCTATCTCGTAGAATTTAAATCAACTCAAACTCCTTTGACTTGGTCCACATGGAAATTTTCATGTAGGAAAGAAAGAGAGAAGATGGGGCACGTGTGAGGGCCTGGAGAGTGGAGATTTTTGTCACCAAAATTCCTAAAAAATAGGGTGGTGGCATTGGGACTAAGGTGGCGCAAGGAGAGGAAGTCCTACACACTAGGATTCTATTTTAACTTGGTCAAACAAGATATTTAAATTAAATTAAATCAAAATTAATTGAACCTAATTAGAATAGATCTTAGTCTAAATAAAAATCTAATTAAATTAGATTAAATTAGATTTAATTTTAATTTAATTTTTTAATCAAATTAGAAATTAGGTTGATACAAGTCCTAACTGAACTAGGACTCATTCTTCCTTGCAATTGGCTAATCCAATAAACTAATTGAACTTGATCCAATCAAGCCCAAACTAAATCTAATTAAATTATATTTAATTAGACTTAATCTCAATCCTCTGATTTAATTAAATTAAGCTAATTATCAATCCAATTACTAATCAATCCTCCTACAATACTTGCACTAGGTTAAATATCAATCATATTGAATGTTTAACCCTAGAATGATTCTTAATCATCGATCAACCATCCGATCAGATCGAGACCACTTATGTGTGTAATCTCATAGATTTGAATCTAAGTCAGTAGCATAAAAATAAATTTTTGTATCAATCAAAGTGACCATCTAGCAATGATACCCGACAATTGGATAGGTCGAACGTGTAGAACAACATCCTTAGAACCCATGTGGATATAGTTTTTATATAATTCATCATCTTGACCAAAATGCTCATAGAACATCTCAGAGTTTAACTATCAACTCGGATTAGGTCGTCCATATTATATTTTAAAATATCAAATCTATCTCATGGATTATCTTGGCCAAGATTTTGCTACATTGAAATACAGTGATGCTTTCTTCTCCAACTCTTGGAGTGATCAATCCCATCTTGATCATACACCAACTTCACAAGTACTTGACTATGCTAAAAATTCTTTCATTACTAAATTAAAAATTTAGTTAGTTTGGTATCAAAGCATAGTGAGTTACTTGCAAGCCACTATAGGGATCTTAGGTCTAAGGGATACTTATATTTATATCCCATCAAAGCAATTTTTGATAGTAAAATGCTCTAGAGTTGATCACGTTCAGTGATGATGTACCCTTGCATCTCACTTGTATGCCATACTAGTATCTCCACATGCCTTGGTTAAGAGAATAATCAACCTATATGGCATACAATGACCTATGTTCGATAAATGCTATCATCTTATTAATTAAAAGTGTATCATTTGATCGTGAATAGTTTAAGGACTAATTGATAAATTCTCTCTTTATTGAAACT
Source organism: Cocos nucifera (assembly GCA_006176705.1). Lineage (NCBI taxonomy): Eukaryota > Viridiplantae > Streptophyta > Magnoliopsida > Arecales > Arecaceae > Cocos > Cocos nucifera. Next base: position 122,186 of record QRFJ01000508.1, on the reverse strand, counting down.
AAATAGTTCTAAGGACTTCATCACAACAATAGAGTTCATTAGAAGATATAGACTTTGTGATAAAAATGCCAAAATATATTTTATTTAATAATGAATCAATTACAGTTACAAAATAGCACAACTATCAATAGGTTGGTGATTAGCTTTGGAACACATTTTCCAATAGATTTATGAATTTAGATTAGAAGATAACCTTTAACATGGATTCAAGTATGAATACAACTTAAATATCAAAGGCTAGGAAGCAATCTCCTCTTGATTAAAGGCTAAGAAAGGAGTTGCCATTCATGAAACCCTATTCCTATCTCATGCCCCACATGATGTGCTGCACCATGTAAAAACCCCATGCTCTCTTGTGTCTTTCTTTCTTACGTGCACAAAACCCTATCTCATGCCTCAATTCAAGTGCCCCAAGAAATTTAATATGAGGACTTTCCTTATGCCAACTTCTTACCATAAACTCATGTTCCCCACTTCAACTCAAACTCCTCTCATGTGCCTCTATTCCTCACGCACAAAGTGCTTATGCCCTAGCCCCTTTCTTCTTTCTATTACATGCCACAAATTTCCCATGCACCCTTCTTTCATCCAAAGACTCTAAAACTCATCCCTTGATTCTCTAGATTAAGTCTCCACCCTTCATGCTAAAGAGCCTTCATAGAAACTCCACGCAAAACCCTAGTCTCACCCACTCCTAACTTTATTTAAAGGATACCAGGCCATAAGAAATCACAATCTAAGAGAGGGGGCGGCGCAAAGAAAGAAAGGGTGGGCGGCAAGCTTGGGTTGAAGGCTGCTTCAAGGCAAAGAATGTTGAGAAGAAAAGTTTTTGTCTCCTATGCCATCTCCATGCTAACACCAATCTAAGATCAAGATCCAAAGAAGAAGAAGAAGAGGAAACCGGCATGCTCTAAGGAGTTTGAAGGAAGAAGAAGAGGTCATCAACCATCTTCTTGATAAGGCTGCAGAATATACTTCAAGAGTCTTTATTACATTACAAGCTTCTTGTTTACTTTTTATTCTTTGCTTTTAAGTTTCTTTAATTTTTCTATCATTAAACTCTATTTTAATTAATGAAAAGTTAATGTTTTTTTTTAAATTTCTATCTTTTAATTACAAGTTTATTTTTATTGCATGTAGATGCTATGATCTAGTTAGTAGATCTTAGTATCATATTTTCCTTTATGCATTTTTTATTTTTGCTGTTGCATTTCTTTTTAAATTCTTACAATAGGATTTATATTTTAATTAAGATTTAAATCTTTGAAATTTATTTTTATTGCATGTAGAAGCTAGGATCTTAATAGTAGATCTTAGACCATGTTTATCTTTCTGCACCATTTAATTCACATCTTCTATTTACAATTCCATTTTCAAAATCTTTATTTTTCTTTTTATAAAAATCAAAGTTATCAAATAAAGCACTACCTTCTCCATGGATTTGATCCAACTTGCAACTCTCTATATATTTTTAATTATTTAAGAAGTTAGATATTTAAACTAATAAATATGTGTCCTACCGACAATATAGCATCATATCAAGTTTTGGCGTTGTTGCCAAGGAAGGCATGAATATTAAAATTTTTGATCTCTTTGACTTTTTGTGAATATAGCTTACTAAATTTTCTTGTTTTCTTTGTAGAAAAAGAAAGAAAAAGAACAAAAAGAGAAGGAAGAAAGCTTCCAATTTTGCTTCGTAAGATCAATCCTAACCCTAGATCTCTTTCCTTTTTAGCATTAATTCCTTTCTTTTCAAATTACCTTAAAAATAACACACTTAAATCTAATAAAAACTTTATGCCAATAGTAGAAACCCTAATTGATTAGCATCCATCATTTAGATTTATTTTTTTGGTGATTGTTGGAGATACGGTGAGCCTCTCAAGTTTAATTACTTTCATGCATCTAATTTAGTTGCATAGAACTCCTTGTTTGGAATTGGTTGTGCATATTCTTCTCAAATTAACTTAAGGGCAACACATATTAATAAGATAAGGTTGAAATTTCATCATCCTTTCTTAGTTCAGAAGAAACCAACAAGCATTCCTCATTAACCTAACTCTAATTAAAACTTAGTAGATGTTGACCCCTAGGATCAATTGAGTTTGAGTTTTGTGGTGAAGTCAAGTGCAAGGAAAGTTTGAACTCACCCCTAAAATTGGTGTCTAAGACAAGAGGTTACAAAGGCTAAAGCCTAAGTGGACTCGTGATTATTTAATTAGGACCATTGCGATTTGCATGGGGAGCCTCCCACAATCCCATCTCCTACCTGGCTAGTTGAAGGAAATGAGAATAGACTCAACTTGTATCCAGGTTGATTCACGCTACATTAAACTATTAGGTCTAAGTAATCCATAGGTGTCCTAGGTTTAATTGCTTACTAACTTGGTTGTGATATATATATGTATATATATATATGAACCATACATTATGGTTGCACTAATACATGAATTGTAGGATATCACTTTTTTCTGACCTAATTGAACCTAATTCTAAAATTGAATGACTAATCCATATTAAACCTGACAATCAAATGGCTGAAAATCCTGAAGAACCACCTAGGTAGATAAAAAAATACTTTATTCCTTTCATCTTTAATCCATCAACTTGTATCCACTTACCTAATATTTCTATAAGCCATTATGAGATTAAGTCGAACACAATCCAGATACTCCCATCTTTCTATGGAAATACTAATGAAGATTCTTACAAACAACTAGATGACTTTTTAGAAATCTACTCTATGGTGAAGATCAAAAATTTTACTTAAACTAATCTTATTTCTTTTTTCATTAAAAAACAAAGCCAAGTACCAGTTTGGCATAATAAGGAGATTTTTTTCAAAAATATTTAATTTTATAAGAAAGTCTAATTTAGTTATAAGCTTAAGATTTTTAGAAGATGTTAGCATCATTAACTACCTAAAATACTTAAAATAAATGTATAAATATATGACTTATCATTGGGAGCTTCTATACTTCGAAAAAAATGGTGAAAGGGTTGGGCATGGGATATAAGAAGATAGATGCATGCCATAATGATTGCATGCTTTTCTATAAGGAAGATAAACTGAAGAATTCATGTGACATATGTGATGAAAGCCAATTTAAGCTGAGGCAAGAGGGTTGAAATCAAAAGTACATACCATACACGGTTCTTCGATATCTTTCCCTCACTTCTAGACTTCAAAGGCTTTACTTATCCAAGAGTATTGCTAGATAGATGAGATATCATAAAGAAGGGATCCACAAGCACTCTAATATGATGAGTCATCCATCAGACAGCGAGGCATGGTAGTAATTTAATGCTTTCCATCCATTATTTGCTAAAAAATCATGCAATATCCGATTGGATCTATCTACGGATGGCTTTTTACTATTTAGTCATGCAACAACTTCTTATTCATATTGGCCAATCTTTATTATTCCATACAATCTTCCACTTAGGATGTCCATGAAAGAACGTAACATCTTTCTTGCATTAGTCATTCCTGGATCACAACATCCTGGTAGAAGCATTAATGTATGTTTAAGGCCTCTTGTTGAATCTATTTATTTTTTATGAATCTATTTATTTTTATTTTTAGAGATTATATATCATGTATTCCAAAGGCTAAAGTCATGCCAGTCGATGATAGAGCTCTCAAGGAGAGAGCGATCATGTGGCTAGCTCACATGGTTCTGCACCTCTAATACCAGGTGGTAAACTTTAATACTTTAAATATTCTCATTAATGTTATTTTATTCTTTGCTAACTAATATAATATTCTTTATATTAGATATTTTATGCTCAAGTTCGGATGACAAGGGGTCACCAGTGATTCCACAGTCACTTGCAATAGTGACTGGCTCCCAGACACAAAGTCATGGTGGAAGACCCACCTAGCTCATGGCACCTCCAACTCGATCAAAGGATAGAGAGCTCATCCACATTCAGAGCCACTCGTAAGTATTATAATTTTAATTAATATATTTAAAATTTAGCCATTCTAAAGTTAACATTTATTTTTTAAAAATCAATTTTGTAGCATATTTAAAGAGTTTGAAGTATCTCGTGTGGTTACTGACATCATCCGATGCTTGATGCCGGGGTTGGTGAATAAGTTCTCTAGTTGGCTATCTGGAGCTCATGATGCCGCATAGAAGATATTTTGGATAAGTCAAAAATGTTCAATTTTTAAATTTTCTATAGATTTGTATTCTATTTATTAATACACGGTTGCTTCTACTTGCAAGAGTACTATCGATTCAAGACTTCTCAGGATGAGGAGGCTGGCAATCAGATCTTCAAGTAGGTGGCCACACGTAAATTCTGAGATGGGCTACACAGCCTTAGATAGTCCACCATTAAGCATTTTGATTTCCAGTCACCATCAAACTGGAGGTCTCATAGGGATTACTGGATGTGGACAGACATATGGAAGGCCTTCTACGACTAGTAGAGTAGTAAAGAGTATAACAATAAGTAGCAGAGGGCCCGATAAAGTCAGACTATTCAGTAGGATCCGATCAGGCACATGGGCGGCCTCGTCGACATACATATTATGGTTGATAGAGTGGTAAGAAATATATACTAAAACTCGTCACTAGAGCTGTAAAAATTCTTATATATATATTTTAATTAATTTAATTTATTATAGATACAGTAGTTGGGTCATCCATCAGGCTAGCTGCAATTGTGGAAGGCCACACACTAGTCTAGGAGGATGGTGATTACTTAGATTCTAGGTTGCGATAGATCGTAGAAAGAACTTCAAATTGTATTAAGTTATTATAGGATCTGATATCTATATTAGAACTAATATATTTCTGAACTGTATAGATGGATTACATTAAGTACGTCATTGCACGGCACGGTGATGACCCATCCACTTAGCCACTCATTGACCTTGAGGGACGGCTTAGGATCACTGGATGGGTGAGTAGGAGTCGGATCATAGAATTTAATCATAGCTTCAACCCTTTAGTTGCTCGATACTCTTCGGTAACCTCACAAGTCTCAACATCCTAGACTTGAAGTAATGCACATATGGAGGAGGACATGCAGAGGCTTTTGAGCTAGTGACCTCAGAGCTTTTGGAATGCCGTCCATGATATGGTTATGGAGATTCTTCGAGACCCACAGTTGTGTGACCAACTAGGCTCATTTTTCAACCAACATATTAGATAATTCTGTTAGTAAACTCTTTTATTTGTTTTAAGTTTTTATATTTAGAAGCTTCATATATTTAGGCTTGAGTTGGAGAAGAGGATGTTGGGGCTAAAAATTTAATCTAATTATCTAATTGATGGATCAGAGGTGTCTATAGCTCCGTATCATCGAATGAAATATATAAGAGCAATCTATTTGAGAATCGAAAGAGTATATCGAAAGATATGCCTCCCTATCGAAAGATATATCTCCATATCGAAACATATTAATAATATTTTATTTTTTATTTTAGGATGCTGGGACGTTTGGCTCTCATCCATCAGCTACTAGAGAGGAGTAGAAGGATGAGGAGGAGGATATAACCTTATTTTTCTTATTTTGATGTACTATATTTTTTGATACTGCTTATAAAATTATATAATTTATATTTTTAATATAATATAATTAGTTTTTTTATTTATGATTGTTATATTATCTTTGCATTTTAATTATAATAGGTGTTAGGAACCATAATTGATTATTATTAATTAAAATAAATTTTTAAAAATATTATTTTAATTTTTTTAAAAATAAAATTAATTATTATCGAGTGATGGTATTAGCAACAAAATATATGTCGCTAATTTTTTTTTATTTTTTAAAATTTTAATTAAAAAATAAAAAAAATAAATAGTGATGGAATTTAGCTATCGCAAATATTGTCACTAATGGTGGTTATTAGTGATGACTAGAAAACCCATCATTAATTATGGCAATTTGAGACAAGAGTTGTTCAGACCAATTAGTGATAATTCTCTATTGCTAATACTATTATCGATGACATAACCACTATTAGCGATGGTAATTAGCCATCACTAATAGTGAAATTTCTTATAGTGAAGAAAAAAGTACTGCTAAAAATTTGGGATGATAGTGATACATTAAGTTCGGATGAGGAAGAGAAAGCAGCAAATTTTTACCTCATGGCCATTGAGGATGAGATAAATTCTAAAAATTCTTTCTAATTCATATGTAATAAATTATTTGAAGCCTTCAATAATTTAATGGATGAATTTAAATGGTTGTGGTTGAAAAATAATTGAAGAAAATATATCTTTTTTGGCTAATGAAAAGAGTAAATTATTTATTAAAAAAATATTTTAAAAAAAGAATGCTTTGGCTAAAGATAAAGAAGTACTCCTTAAATTTAAAAAATCTTTAGTTGAAGAAAATATTAAGTTAAAAGAAAAATCTAAAAAATCAAAATCTATTGAAAAGAAAAAAATTATTAAAAGAAAAGAAATCTCTTTTGAAAGAAAATATAAAATTAAGAAAAAAGATTGAAAATTTGAAACCCATACTTGAAAAGTTTACAATTAAATCTCAAAAGCTTCAATCTATATTAATCAATTAAAAATCTATTTTCAATAAAGCTAGAATTAGCTATAATTTTTTAAGAAAACAAAATTTATAAAGAGCATATTCACTAAAGCTTCAACTAAAAATCACTCTATTAAATGCATCAAATGTAACAAATTTGGTCATAAAATTTTAAAATATGACACCAAAAGGATTGGCCAAATTTTAATCAAATAAATTTGGATTTCAAAAGAAACCATGTGCTCTAACTTCTATAGACCCAAGAAAGCTTGGATTTCAAAAATTAGAAAATGATTTTTATAGGTTTATCAAGCATCTAATGAAGTAAAAGGAGCTAATTCTTATGAATGGATGCCTTGAAAATAAAATTAGATTGGTGATAATATTTGATAAAATCTAAACTTTTTTTATATCATACCATCATTGTTTACTGAATATATTTTGATCAATTAATTTATTTTGATGATTTATTAGTGCTTACAATGATTATTTTCTATGATTTAAATGTTTGATCATATTGATTCAAAATCAACATGCCTTCTTCAAAGCATTATATGTAGTTGATATAAGCCACTATAAGAAAATAGTAATTTTACGATCGATTTTGTGACCAAATTTTTTGATTAAAATTTGAGATCGATTTTACAATCAAAATTTTTTATAATTAATTTTAAGACTAATTATTAAAAAATTAATATAGCAACTGACAAATATCGATTGCAAATTCGATTACAAAATTAAAATTTTATGATTGATTTTAAATTAAAAAGCTGAATATAAAAATAAATTTGTAAACTATTAATTTTATAAATTTTGTGACCAATTTCGTAATTGATTTTTTGATTGCAAAATTGCAAACAAAAGATTGATTATAAAATATTTTAATTACTTTTTATTATTTATAGAATAAAAAATAGTTTAAAAATATTATGATAGATTTTTTGATTATAAAATTAATATTTTACAACCAAAAAATCGATCATAAGCTCAAGAAATTTGCAATCAATTTTTCAATTGCAAAATTATATTTTGTAATCAATTTTTTGGTCATAAAATTTTGCAACCAAAAAATCAATCATAAAATATTTTAATTATTTATAGAATAAAAAATAATTAAAAATTTTGTGATTGATATTTTGGTTGAAAAATTAATATTTTGCAACCAAAAAATTGATCATAAATTCAAGAATTTTGAGACTAGTTTTTCGGTTGCAAAATTTTGTAACCAAAAAATTGATCATAAAATATTTTAATTATTTATATAATAAAAAATAGTTTCAAAATTTTATGTTCAATTTTTCAATCATAAAATTTTGCAACCAAAAAATTAGTCACAAAATATTTTAATTATTTATAAAATAAAAAATAATTTTAAAAATTCTATGATCAATTTATTGGTTGCAAAATTAATATTTTGAAACCAAAAAATTGGTCACAAACTCAAGAATTTTATGACTAAATTTTTTTATCATAAAATTATATTTTGCAACTAATTTTTTGGTCATAAAATTATATTTTGCAATCAATTTTGTAATTACTTTTTTGTCATAAAATTTTACAATAAAAAATTGATCAAAAAATATTTTAATTATTTATAGATTAAAAATAATTAAAAAATTTTATGATCAATTTTTTGATCATAAATTTTTTTAGTATTTTGTAATCAAAAAATTGATTGCAAATATATTTTGTAACCAAATATATTTTTTTTATTTTTTTTAAATATATTTTAATTTTAGAATTTAAAGATCATCTGCATCATTCATTATCTAAATAATTATCATTAGAGTATCATTATAAAAGACCACCTCGATCTGATAGTCCTAGCTATATCGATTAAAAAAAATTAATTTTGATGGCTACAAATGACTATATAATAATTTGATAGATAGAGATTACTGATGGATCCAAAAACTTTTAATGATAATCTTGGTGATATTTATAGTACACTATCAAAATTTAATTTCACTCGGATATCATTATCATGGTTAATTTAGTATGAAATTATTTGGATCGTTAAATAAAAAATGAGTAATCAAAAGGCCAAAGAATATCTGATTATAAGATAATCTTTTAGATAAATGATCTTTGCTACTACTTTAATCATTTGTATGGTGGTGATCATAAAATCCAAACCGCATGTATATGAACCATCCAAAACTAAGCCGATCTTTGCTATTACTTTAAGAATGAATATCAAACAACATAAAGTTTTGGATGGTTCATATATGAGTGATTTGAATTTTACGATCATTACCATATAAATGATCAAAGTAGTTGTAAAGATTATTTATCTAAAAAATTATATTATAATTGGATGCCATTTAGCCTTTTGATCACTCATTTTTTATTTAACGATCAAATCATTTCATGCTAAATTGATCATGATAATAATATTAAATTAAAGTAAAATTTTGATAGTATGTTAAAAATATCACCGAGATCATCATTGTAAGTTTTTAAATCCACCATTGATCTCTATCTATCAGATCAATATGCAGTCATTAATGACTATCGATATCAAATTTATGGATCGACATAGTTAGGACTATCGGATTGATGTGATCTTTTATGATAATACTTTAATAATAATTATATAGATAATAAATAGTAAAGATAAATATTAAATTTTAAAATTATATTATATTTAAAAAATAAAAAAATTATATTTGGTTGCAAAATTAATTTGTAGTTGATTTTTCAGTAGCAAAATTTATGACAAAAAAATTGGTCACCAAATACTTAGATTATAAATTTTAATCTATAAAATTTTTGCAATCAAAAATTCAATAATAAAATTTTTAAATTATTTTTAAAAATTTTTAATTTTTAATGATCATAAAATCATTCATAGTTTTTTAAGTTATTAATTTTTATTTCAATAATAAATTAGTGACCATTTTTTTAGTTGCAAAATTTTCTAAACTTTTGTAATAAAAAATTTGGTCATAATGTTTTTAAATTATTTTTAAAATTTTTCAAAATATTTGCAACTAAATTTTTGGTTGTAAATTATTTTAAAATTTTACAACCAAAAAATTGGTCATAATTTTTTATTTTATTAAATTTTATTTCTATTATAAATTAGCAACCATTTTTTTGGTCTAAAATTTTTAAATTATTTTTTAAATTTTTTAAATTTTTTTGTGATCAAATTTTTGGTTGCAAATTCTTTTTAAATTTTGTAACCAAAAAATTGATCACAAAGTTTTTATTTTATTAATTATTATTTTAATCATAATTTAGAAATCAAATTTTTGGTCGTAAAATTTTAAAAAATTTGATTGCTAATTTTTTTAAATTATATTTTTTGGGATTGGCTTTGCTTTTAAATTTTCTCCTTTCCTCGTGTAGAGTTTCCTTACCATTATTTTAATTTCTCCACATGTCGAGCACTCCCTCCCCTCCCTTAATCCTTTTGTCTCGCCATCATGTAGAGTTTTCATCACCATTGTGCTAATTTCTCCACATGCAGAGTTCTTCCTCTCCCCCTTCCTCTATCCCGCCATCGTTGGAGCCCTTCCTGCTCTCTCTTCCTCCATCCTACCACTGTTGGAGCCCTCTCTCCCCTCCCTTCCTCCATCCTACCCTCCCTCTCTTCCTTTCATCCATCTTGCCATCGCTAGAGCACTCTCTCTCCTCCCTTCCTCCATCTTGCCACTATCGAAGCCCTCCCTGCCCTCCCTTTGTTGCCCAAAGGTAGCAACCTAAGAGGAGGGGGGTTGAATTGGCCTAGTTCTTATAAAATTTTGATCAAATTTAATCTCTAAGTCAATAATATGCTTCTAATTAAATCATCTTGAGTATTTTTGGTGAATATACAATATGTAGCAATGAAATTAAAAGCAATGAGATAATACAAGTACATAAAATAAATAAGTAAAGCAAGAAAATAAAACAAGCAATCACAATGCAAACTATAAAAAAATTATAGTGGTTCGGAGCAACCCACTTCTATGTCCACTTTCCAAACTTTTTTTGAAATTTTTACTATAATCCTTTCTTAATTATAGTGTAGTTATTTTCTCGAGTTCACAAACAAACCTAGTTGATTTTCATAAGAGTACCAACCAAAATCATGCATCATTAGTTTTTTGGGCTCACTAACAACCCAATTGATTTTCTAGGCCAACCATCTAAAAACAATATAATATCTAATTACAGGCTTGGACTAGCTTAAACCCCAAGTTTCTTTTCTTGAAAAGAAACTTGTAAAGAAAACACAAAACAAGATGACAAATTTAGTTTCGAGAAAATAGAAAAATAGAAACACTATTTGGCTCGAAGAAAAGCTGAGAAGCTGCTCATTTGAAACTTGCTTTCTCTTCTTTGAATGATAAGAGCAAGCTTAAGAAGTTGAGGAAGATCTCTCATGTATGCCCTGTAAATTTGGTGCTTGTTTCCTCTCTTTTCTCTCTTTTCTTGGATATTCAATGAATCTCACTCAATCTTGAATGATTTTTTCTTTTTAATCCATTTTCCTTCTTTTTCTTTTGATTCTCCATCTTTAAATGAGCTTCATAATTATTGGAGATAGAGATTTGATCATTGGAGGGGTTGAACTAGCTATTCAGAGTAAAAAAGGCCCATTGGAGTAGTACAGAAAACTAGCCATTATAGCCTATCCCATGCTTGGGTTCAGCTCCATTTCTCTTGGGGTTGACTCTATCCAACTGCTCTTGGATTCCAAAAAATTTTGCTTTCCATCTTTAGTTTTTGTATAATAAAGGTCGACCCATAGATCGTCCTCTCTGTATGTCAGCACGTGCCAACAAGTTGGGATCAACTCGTTTATCCGTGGGGTCGACTCTGGCCATCCTGAAAATTAAAGTCTTCACTTTTTCAACCATTTTAGTGCAGGAGTTGGCTCCTTTTTTTCTAGGATTGACTCCACTAAGTTAGAAGCTTAAAAATCCTTCTTTAATTCCTTTGACTTAGCTTCTTTTGGGAAGATCTTTTCTAAGGATAATGCCTTAAATTTAAACATTTGGAAAAACCTACAACTACTCTTGAAATACATGCTTAAATACATAAATACTCAAAGTTTGGCGATTATCAAAATCAATCATGGGGTCAATAATCTTTTTCTTTTTGATAATGGCAAAACATTAAGTGTATGCACAAAAATAAAATTAATGTATTTCAACTAACTGGCAAGTATAAAATATGAAGTGAGAATGTACACAAATATAACTGTAGACTTCATGAAAGCTCCAATTAAACTTAAATTAAATTCTTAGATTTTAAATATTTTAATGCTTTTTAAAATGATCTAAGATGTTTCAAGCATTTTAAGATATTTCAAGAACTTTTAAGCATGAATTATGTAAGCTCAAACATAGCATATACTCAATAATTCGTCTCTCTCTTTTTGACAACATTAAAAAACTCATGAGAAAAATCAAGGAATAACATCAAAATCAATTAAAATTTAAAAAATATATCAAATTCAAAAAATTTTGATTTAATTTCAAGAGGGTATTAAATTTGAACTTCATGGGATATTTATATGAAAATAAGCATGTTTGATACCAAATTTATATTGATGCCACTCTCTCCCTTTCTAAACGGATCAAAATCCAATTTTTCAAAACAATGTTGAGGGATAAAGCTTTTAAAGAACATTTATTCTTTTCTTTTCTCAAAAGATTTTAATCAATTAAGTTTTGAAAAGATATATATTGAAAATGTATCAAAGATAGTATCAGAGTAAAAATAATTTTATAAAGATTTTCTCAATATGCAAAAAAAATGTGTGAAATGTTCATAAAAAAAGGTTCAAATGATATCAATTTTGACATTCATTTGTTAGAGTGAAAAATTGTTACCAATTCAACCTAACTCTAAAATTTATAAAATTAACATATGAAATATTCATCATCATGAGTTTCAAAATTTAATTTGTTTGGAGCAAAAAATATGTTTAAAAAGAATCACTTCAAGTCTAATTAGTTATCAAAAGATTTTGGCAATCAAATCAAGAAAATTGAAAAAATGGAACAAACACAAGAGTGCTCAATTTAAGAAAACTAAAAATAATTGGTTGGAAGTTTTAGGATCAATATTCAAATTCAATAGTGTTTCCAATCAAATCAAGATAGTTAATTTTTAGGAAATATTTCTTCTTTTATTTGTAAGGGTAAAACTAGAAGATTCATCATAAGACATCTTTCTCCCCCCTTTTTCATAATTCTTGCAGAATAGATTTTAACTTTTTAAATTTATTCTCTCCATTTTTCTTTCAAGTTAAGCACTTTTAATTAACACCATATTAATAAATAAATAAATTAGTAATCAATTTATCTTAAATAAATACTTCTCTTTATGTCAAGATATTTTCAATCAAAAAATCTTTTAAGAAAAAAATGTTACTTTCTCCCCCTATCTTTTCCATGTGAGCTCAGAAGTGGCATTCCCAAGTCTTGAAAATATGAGAAGATAGATCATGAAAAGATGAAAGCGAGCTAGAAGAAAAATCAGCTCTCCTAGTAAAGTTCAAAAATTGGGCCAACTCACCTTGAGATTGAGCCGACTAAGTTGAGTACTAGCCCGGCTCAACCTAGGAATGGGTCGGCTAGGTCTCAGAGAAAAATTTAGATAGAAAGCAGCATTTTTGGACTATTGGCATGGTATACAACTGGGTTGGCTTAGTCTGGGACCGAGCCGACCCAATCATAGGTTAGCCAGCTCAGTCTAAAACTAGGCCAGCTCAGATTCATAGGTTATTATTTTTTGTACATGGATTATTTAGGATTGGAGAGTTTTTCTATGAGCTTGGACTTGATCCTTTGTAAAGTATATATACTGAAAATAGGTCAAGGTTGTAAAGAGTATTGAAATATACTGAATAAAAGCTCTTTTCTTTCACAAATCTCTTCTTCTCTTCTTCTCTATTCCTTGAATTATTTGATTGTACTTTTGCATTAATCTCTAAGTAGTATTTTCTTGTTACTTGGCTAATCACCGACGACCATGCCGATCCATGTGGGAAGAGCGCACATTTTCGATATTTGGTATCAGAGCGATGTTGCATGGAAGGAAGGAAGACACCTAGGTTTACTACATCTAGGATCTGTTGCACCAAATTTTATCTTAAAACTTTTAGTTTGCTTTGTGGTTGCCTCTAGATTAAGGTGGAGATTATTTACATGGAGGAATGGTGATACAAAAGTTTGGAAAGAGGATCTAGGGCTAGTTAGATCTTCTTTGAAGGATAGTTTTGCAGGTGTGTGAGATCGTGAAGGATGTTAGGGATCTGTTCTTGACTTATTTGAAGTCATGGGATCAAGTGGATTCAAGATAAATTTTGAGAAGTTTGATGGTAAGAAAAACTTTATCCTATAGCAGCAAAGAGTAAAGAACTTATTAGTTCAGTAGAGGATCTACAAGGTCTTGACAAAAGAAAGATCGAAAAAGATCAGTGCTGAAGATTGGAAAGAGTTAAAGAAAATTGCTTTTAGCACAATCCGAATATGCTTGATCGATTAGATTTTGTCCGAGGTTTGTACGAAAACTATGGCAAAGAAACTCTGGAAGAGACTGGAGAACACATACATGGGGAAGAATATGACAAATAAGTTATGGTTAAAGAAATAGCTATATAGTCTGAGGATGCCCGAAGGCAGAGATCTTGTTGCACATATCCAAAGGTTCAATCAGGTATGTTCTGAGGTGATGAGTTTGGATGTGAAGATCGACGAGGAGGATTGGGCATTGCTACTATTATGTTCTCTCCTAGGTTCGTATGATGGTCTCATAACAACTTTAGTTTATGAAAAGGATATTCTAAACTATGAAGAGGTTATTGGTGTGCCCAGATCAAATAAGTAAAGAAAAAAGATCTGCAAGAAAGATCCTAAGTCTGAGATCTTGACTGTGAATGAAAGATAGAGAAGATTAAAGCAGAAGACAAGAGAGAAATCCAAGGGCAGATCAAAATCTCGTGATCAGAAAAAGTTGATGTTAAAATGTTATAAATGTCATCAGCCTGGACACCTGAGGAGAGATTGTCCCCTTTTGAGATAAAAAAAAGGAAAGGCCAGCAAGGAAGATGATACAACTTCTATCAGCAGTGGAGAAGACCTGCTAGTTGTATCAGATGGATCCATAGAGTACGATACTATATGGATATTGGATTCAACATGCTCACACCACTATACTTCTCATCAGGAGTAGTTTGCTACCTACCAGAAGGTCGATGGTGGAAGTGTCAGCCTTGGAGATGATCACCCATGCAAAGTAGTTGAAATTGGCTCTATCAAGATGAGGATGTACGATGAAATTATTCATACATTATTAAATATTAGGCATGTACTGGAGTTGAAAAAGAATTTAATTTCTTTGGACTACTTGGAGGAGCAGGGTTATGCTTTTAGTAGCCAGGTTGGGAGTGGATGTCTAAAAATTTTCAAGAAAGCTTTGGTGGTGATGAGAAGTAGAAGACTGAGCAACAATCTTTATAGAATGAAAGGCTCAGTGGTAAATGATAGTGCAGAGGTACTAGCAGCGACACAGAAGGAGTAGATTTTATATTAGCTGTGGTACTATCGGATGGATCATATGAATGATCGTGGGCTCACTGAACTAAGCAGAAGAGGTATGATCCCAGTCCTGAAGAAGGAGGGCACAGATCTTTATGAGCCATGCATCTTTGGCAAACAGTATATGGTGAAGTTTGCCTAGTGCACTCGGATGTGTGGGGACTAGCTCCTGTATCAGCTAGAGGTGGGGCAAAATACTTTGTCACTATTGATGATTTCTCAAGGAAGGTGTGGATTTATCTGATCAAAGAAAAATCAGAGGTGTTTGCCCAATTCAGAGTCTGAAGAGCTGAAGTAGGGAAGGAGTCAGGGAGACAGGTGAAGTATTTAAGGTTGGATAATGGAGGAGAGTATACTAGCCTGGTATTTAGGAGGTACTGTGAGAAAAATGGCATCAAACACCATTACACGGTGAAGATGACTCTCCAGTAGAATGGTGTTGTGGAAAGAATGAACTAGACACTGATCGAGAAGGCATGGAGTTTGAGGCTGCAGACATTACTCCTAAAGTTTTTTTGGGATGATGCTCTAATTTTTTCTTGTTTTCTTATGAATAGGTCCCCTTATTATAAGCTGAATGGAGGCATTCTAGAGGAGGTCTGGAGTGAAAAGATGATGGAGCTTGGCCACCTGAAAGTCTTTGATTGCACAACCTATGCACATGTGGAGGCAACCGAGAGGAGCAAATTGAATCCAAAATCTCAAAAGATGACATTCATAGGGTATCCACAAGGAGTCAAGAGGTACCTACTATGGGACTCTCAAGCACAAAAGTCAGTGATCAGTAGGGATGTTATCTTTGATGAGAAGTGCATCTTGAGGAGGTCTGGGATAGATAGAACTGGAGAAATAGAGGTGAACAGCGATAGCAAGTCAGAGAATGATGGCATGCAGGTTACATCCACTTATAGGAGTGTTCCTATTGAGGTGGAGCTGGGCAGAAAAGTATTATCTTAGATTGAAAATTAGCACAGAGGGTCAGTAGTTTAGATAGATGAGCAGGAGTAGTCACAAACATCAGACAGAGATATGCCAATGGGAGTGGCTTTGCACAAGCCCTAGCGTATTATTAGAAGGCCGGTCGGATATGGCATTGATAAGGTTATCTTCTATGTACTCCTCACTGCTAATGGAGATCCAGAGAATTATGCAAAAGTCATGGAGAGTGAGGATCATGATTCATGGATATAGGCCATGATAAAGGAGATGGAATCACTTAAGAAGAATCAGACATGGCAGCTGGTGGATCTTCTAGAGGGTGCTTGACCTATTGGCTCAAAGTGGGTATTCACAAAGAAAAAAACACCTTTAGAACAAGGTGGAGTCAGATTCAAAGTAAGGCTGGTAGCAAAGGGATACTCACAAAGGGAAGGGATTGACTATAAAAAAATTCTCTCCTGTAGTGCGTCATACATCTATTCGAGTTTTGCTATCACTGGTGGCACAGTATTACATGGAATTGAAACAGATGGATATGAAGATGGCCTTCCTTCATGAGACTTTGGAGGAAAGAATCTACATGAAGCAGCCAAATGGTTTTATAGAGATGGGACAGGAAGAAAAGGTGTGTTTACTCAGGAAGTCTTTGTATGGCTTAAAATAATTCTCTTGTTAGTGGTATCGAAGGTTTGATAGCTTTATTTTAAGCCTGGGTTTTAGCAGATGTGAACATGATTGTTGTATCTATGCCAAGGATGTAGATGAGGAGGATGTCCTATACCTATTATTGTATGTAGATGATATGCTCATAGCTAGTAGAATCATGAATGCTGTGAAAAGGTTGAAAAGGACATTATCATCTGAGTTTGAGATGAAGGATTTGGGTCCAACTGAGAAAATATTTGGAATGAAGATTTGTAGAGATAGATGCAAAGGAGTGCTCCATTTGTCATAAGAAAAGTATGTCTAGAAGGTTTTGGAGAGGTTTGGGATGGAGAAGGCCAAACCTGTAGAGATGCCATTGCCGAGCCATATGTCTCTCTCTAAGTTACAGAGGCCCCAGTCAGAAGAGAAGAGAGAGTACATGGAATGAGTCTCTTATACAAATATTATAGGCAATGTGATATACACTATGCTGTGCTGTAGACTAGATATAGCACATGCAGTGAGCATGGTTAGTAGATACATGGCTAACCATAGGAAGGAACATTGGAAAGCATTGAAATGGATATTGAGATATCTGCATGAAACAAGGGATTATGGTTTGGTGTTTGGTGGGTAGCCTGGAGGATTTGGAGAACAATCTATGAAGATGTGTGAAGGTTCAAGTCTTCTAAAAGGGTTTGTTGATGCAAATTATGTTGATGATCTTGATATAAGGAGGTCTGCTACTGGATACCTCTTCTGCATATATGGTGGATTGGTGCCTTGGAGATCATCAACCCTTTAGCCAATCATGGCCTTATCTACCATTGAGGTCGAGTACATTGAGATAACAGAGGCTGTAAAGGAAGCCCTTTGAATTAGGAGATTGATTGATGAGTTGGGGTTGGAGTAGAGCAAGGTTACACTATTCAGTGATAATCAGAGTGCTCTACTGTTAACACAGAACCTAGTCTATCATGCACGCACAAAGCATATAGACATGAGATACCATAGGATCAGAAAGCTGGTGGAGGAAGGTGAAGTGGAACTGATGAAGGTCCATACTAAGAAGAATCAGTTTGATGCACTCATGAAGGTACTCCTCAGTGATAGCTTTCAGAGATGTGTGGCACGGATGGATCTATTGAGAAGAGATGAGTTCACAAGGACTTTCAAGCACCAAGGTAGAGAATGTGAGCTTAGAAGTGGCACTCCCAAGTCTTGAAAATATGAGAAGATAGGTCATGAGAAGATGGGAGCGAGCTGAAAAAGAAATCAGCTCTCGTAGCAAAGTTCAAAAACTAGGCCAGCTCATCCTAAGACTGAGCTGGCTAAGTTGGAAACTGGGCCAGCTCAGTCCTTAGCCGGCTCAGTCCAAGACTAGGTCGGCTAGGTGTCAAAGGAAAATCCGGATAGAAAGTAGCATTTTTGGGCTATTGGCATGGTACACAACTAGGTTGGCTCAGTCTGGGACTGAGCTGACCCAGTTGCAGGTTAGCCAGCTCAATCTAAAACTGAGCCGACTAGCTGACCTAGTTGTAGGTTAGCCAGCTCAGTTTTGTGGGTTATTATTTTATGTACGTGGATTATTTGGATTTGGAGAGTTTTCTATGAGCTTGGACTTGACCCTTTATAAAGTATATATACTAAAAATAGGTCAAGATTGTAAAGAGTGCTGAAATATACTGAATAAAAGCTCTTTTGTTTTGAAAATCCTTTCTTCTCTTTTTCTTTATTCCTTGAATTATTTGATTATGCTTTCACATTTATCTCTGAGAAGTACTTCCTTGTTGCTTGGCTAATCACTGACGGCCACGCCGATTCGTGTGGAAAGAGCACGCATTTCCGACATTCCAAACAATGCTATTTTTAAGATTAAGCAAGTATCAATTGAGTGAACTAAGAGTCAAATTAAGCATTTAATTGACACATATTTCCAAAAAAAAAAATTCAAACAAGCATAGCATTTACTCAAGTAGATATAGATTGATCAAAAGATTGCTTTTCATTAATTTCCAAAAGAAATTTACATAAGTTATTTATAATAATAACAAGCAAAAGTCCAAGCAAAATATTCCATGTAAACTAATCAAAGAGAGGATTGCTAGGGAAAGCAAAAATTATATACAGTATGTCCTAGCATCCTAACAAAGGCTCTAGAGGCTCTAAGAACTAGGTCTAGGTTGAGAAGGTGAATGTGGTTTGGCATCTCTAGATGGCTAGCCCAAAATGTCTGCCCTTATAGTAGAAACCTCCTATATCAGTCATGCTGCCTCCTGTCTCATGCCTTGGATGATCTGATCATCCTCCTATCTCATCTGAGCTGCCTCCTCTCTAAGCAGTGAGATGGCCTCAGAAGTGAGTCACTAAATCATTGACTTGACTACTAAAATAATCCTTGAGGAGATCCTCTCAACCAGTAAATCCTTCTCTAGTGAAGTGGATGGTCTATCGGATGCCTCTAGATGTACGGTCAATCTTAGTTTGCTTTGTTGGTGCTGCTGGTGTTGCTGGCTCCTCTATCTGAAATTTGCTATAGGAACTACCTCAGGAGCCACAACTAAATCATTTGCCTGAGCCTGAGCTCCTCGCTAGATCCAACGAACATCCTATTTCTCAAAACCCATGTAGCGCAGTGAGTGCTGACTGTCAGTATGCATAAGGACTCGAGTGGTCTCTCCATCAAGGTCTACCCCATGCTCTTGAAATACTAGAGTCAATGCCATCCCATAGGATAGAGATGTCCTCGATCTCCCTACTATGTCCTCTATAAGTCTGATGATCAGGGCCAGCAAGTTTAGAAGAATTTCTCTAATCACATGATATATGAGTGAAGCACCCTGACATGATACAAAATCAAATCTACCAATCTTGGAAAAGAAAATCTGGTTCATCATATAATGTAGAAGGTGCATCTTAGTAGACAATCTATTAGCACTCACCTCCTCTATATCACTGATACTCTAATCTCTTCCCAAAATGTACTTAAGTCCTTCAAATTTCTTTTCAAAATCTTTTGTTAAGCTCTCTTTAGCTTTATTCTTAAAATTCTTCCTAATTTCTCAGAATCAAATACAATTAGCACACCCTTAACTTTAGATTCTATTATCCTAATTCCATCTTTTAAATTAGAGTAAAATTCTCTAAATAGGGTGGGATAGGTCAATGTCTTCAAGGAACAAAAAAATTTCCCTCCTAGACTCTTCAATTTTTCTCTAAAATTAAATCCATTCTTCTCCAAAAATCCAAAATCAACATTTCTACCTGTGGAGACAACACAGAAAGCCATAGTGGACTATGAAGGAGTAACTTGTAAGGAGGAAGGGGTTGCCGGTGGTAGAGAAGGTGCTACTAAGAGTGGAGATGGTACTGCCGATGAAGAAGAAGGACTTCTCTACTCTGCATGGTGCTTGAAGAGACATTCATAGATGAGAGAAGGCATGGGAGAGGAGCTAGGGTTCTGGATTCACACATGGGGTCATCTCTTCCATCTAGCTACCCGCTTCATGCGAGTCATTGAACATCAAATCACTAAAAGAATGGGAAGGAATTTGATGGGAGAAGGAATGAATTTGGCAGTGGAGTGCTTGGAGGGGAGGTTCAATTCAAAATACAAAAGATAGAAAGAATAAGGAAAGAGGATGGCTTGGGTTTTAAAATCCTATCCCAAAAAAATGGTCGACTCCTTTTAGAAATGAGTAGACACCTTCGAAGGGGTCGACTCCAGTAAAACTAGGGTCAACTCATTCATAAAACTATTTCAAACTACTTTTCAATCCACAGGTCGACTCCACCAAATTTTGAATCAATCCCTTGATACAAAAACAGTTTAGAGGAGTTTTAAATCAAGAAAATTCAATCAAATTGAGGTTAAATTGATATTCAATCAAATTAGGGGGATCAAAAATGATATTCAAATAAAATTTGAGAATAAAAAATTTGGTTAATTGGAGTAAGATAATCAATTAATTTTGGAGAATTAAGAAGGAAAAATCTAGATATAAGCTCTATATATTTAGTTTCAACTAGAAAAACTTTGAATCCTTAGGGTTTAATCTAAGATGCAATGCAATTAATTCATTAAGCATTTGAGTTTTATGATTAAATGTCTTATCTTTAAGTTTTTATTTCATACAAATTTTTAGGATAATTTTGATAATTTAGCATTTTATGGGAGAATGTCAAAAATTAATTTTATTTGCAATTTTCGCAATCAAGGACATTCATAGCCAATTAAGCTTTTGTTGATTTAAATTTCTCAAATATATAATTGATAAGGGGAAGTTGAGTTACCTTACTAAATTTCAAGATAAGTTAATTTCAATTTATGTTAATTCAAAAACATGATACTTGGAGGAGAGCATATTGACCTTTTTTTTTAAATCAATACATTTATTTCTTTACAAACATTAAAATCAATCATACTAAAAATATTTCAAGCAAGTAAATATAATATAAAACTTTGTAGATAGATCATTAAAATTAAATAAGCATTGATGGTATGATGTAAGAAAAGTTTAGATTATACCATGCATCATCATCCATCCATTTTTATTTCGAAGGCATCCATAAAGATTTTTTTTTTTATTTCATTTGGATCCTTGGTGTACCTACAAAATTACTTCATAATTTTTAGTACCCAAGCCATCTTGAGTCCATAGGAGTTAGTGCTCAAGATTTCTTTTGAAATCTAAATTTATTTAATCAAAGTTTGGTCAATTCTTTTAAAATTATATTCCAAAATTTTGTGACCAACTTTATTATATTTGAAGCATTTAATAAGATAATTTTTAGTTGAGGCTCTTATGAACAGAATTTTAGTATGTTGCTATTTTTTCAAAGGATTAAAACTAGTTTCTACTTTATTGAAAATAGTCCTATTGTCATTTACCATTGATTGAAGATTTTAAAAACTAAGAGTAAATTTTTCTACTATTGGTTTCAAAATCTCAATTTCTTTTCTTAACTTTTCATTTTCATCAATAAGCTCTTTCTTTTCTTCTGACAAATGTTCTTCTTTCTTTAGACAAAATTTAAAGTTTTCACATTTCTCCTTCATTTCAATATTTTCTTTAACCAACAATTTTTCAAATTTCAGCAATTCTTCCTTTTCATTAGCTAAAGTATCCTTTTCTTCCATTGAAAGGAGATTTGCCTTTCTAAGCTCTTTATTTTTCAGCCTTAATTTATTAAATTCATCCATAAGCTCGTGAAAGGTATTAAGTAATTCATCAAAAGTAAAATTGAATGGGTTTTCAGAATTGACCTCATCCTCCAAGGCCATGAGGCAAAGATTTGCATTTTCCTCCTCATCCAAACTTGAAATATCACTATCTCCCTAAATCCCTAGTAATGCACTCTTCTTTGCTCTTTTGGGGTGATTCTTATAGCTAGCAACATTTTTATTTTCTTCATTCTCCTTCTTCATCAAATTTCTTTCTATGATAAACTTTTTGAATTTTCTTATCAAGTGTACTAAGTCCTCATCTTCATCACTTTCTTCTTCATCATCTTTTTCTTCATCCGACCCATCGGTTTCTTCATATTGAGCGATGGACTTGAAGGCGATGGTCTTCATCTTTCTTGGCTCTTCTTTATTTTCTTTTTGAGCTATGTTTAGTTCATGGGTCATAAGTAAACCCATCAACTCTTCAAGGGATAGCTTTGTGAGATCTCTTGCTTCTTGTATGGCCATCACTTTTGCTTCCCATTCTTTTGGCAAAGACCTCAACACCTTGCAACCAAGATCATAGTTAGAATAGGTCTTGCCAAGGCCATTCAAAGCATTTATAACTATGATAAATTTAAAAAATATTTTAAAAATGGACTCACATTTTTTTATTTTGAATATTTTATATTTATGGACAAGCAAGTTAATTTTAGACTCTTTGATTAGGCTTGTTTCCTCATGAGTCAGTTTCAATTTTTTCTAAATTTTTTTTGCTGATGTACAAGTGGATACTCTATTAAGTTTTTGTATATCAAGCGAATAATAAAGAACATTGATGGCTTTTGTATTTAATTGAGCCATCTTCTTATCATACTCATCCCAATCTTTTTTTGACTTGGGAAAAGTCATACCATTTACTATAATTATGGGTGTGTGTGGTCCTTTAGTTATGACTTTCCATAAATTATAGTCTAGAGCTTGTATAAAAATTATTATTTTAATTTTTTAAAATATATAATTTATTCCATCAAAAAGTGTTGGCCTAGAAGTGAATTATCCTTCGGTGAATGTAAAACCATATAAGGTTGCCATTATCCTTGGCTCTTGATAGCTAAATCAATAATTAATAGTAGAGCATCCACTCCGATACCATTTATTATCTAAAGGTAGCAACCTAAAAGGAGGGGGAGTGAATTGGATTCTTATAAAATTTTGATCAAATTTAATCTCTAAGTCAATAATATGCTTCCAATTAAATTAACTTGAGTGTTTATGGTAAATATGCAATGTATAGCAGTAAAATTAAAAATAATGAGATAATGCAAGTATGTAAAGCAAATAAATAAAGCAAGAAAGTAAACCAAGCATTCACAATATAAACACACAAAATTTATAGTGGTTCGAAGCAATCTGCTCCAACGTCCACTCTCTAAGCTTTTCTTAGAATTTTCACTATAATCCTTTCTTGATTATAGTGTATAGATTTTTTCGGGCTTATAAACAAATTCAGTTAGTTTTCATGGAGCACTAACCAAAATCTTACACTGTTAGTTTTCTGGACTCACTAACAATCTAATTAGTTTTTTAGATCAACTAACCAAAATCAATACAACATCAAATTACGGGCTTGGACCGGTCTAAATCCCAAGTTTCTTTCCTCCAAAAGAAACTTGTAAAGAAAACACAAAATGAGATGACAAATTAGTTTCAAATAAATAGAAAAATAAAAACACTATTTGGCTTGAAGAAGAGGCTAAAAAATTGCTTGTTCAAATCTTGCTTTCTCTTCTTTGAATGATGAGAGGATGCTTGAGAAGTTGAGGAAGATCTCTCATGCATGCCCTCTGAATTTGGTGCTTGTTTCCTCTCTTTTCTCTCTTTTCTTGGATATTCAATGGAACTCACTTAATCTTGAATGATTCTTTCTTTTTAATCCACTTCTCTTCCTTTTCTTTTGATTCTCCACCTTTAAGTGAGCTTCACAATGGTTGGAGATAGAGATTTGATCGTTGAAGGGATTGAACTAGCTGTTTGGAGTAAAAAATGTCCATTGGAGAAGTGTAGAAAATTAGCCATTATAACCAGTCCCATGCATGAGGTCAACTCCATTTTCCTTGGCATCAACTCTTCTAGGTTCCAAAGAATTTTGCTTTCTATCTTTGATTTGGATCGACCCCTTATGCCGTCATCCCTTAGCATAGGGGTCGACCCATGGATCATCACCTCTGCATGCCAACATGTTCCAACAAGTTGGGGACGACTCCTCTGTCCCTAGTGATGACTCTTGGCCTTTCTAAAAATTAAAGTCTTCACCTTTTCAACATGTTTCAATGCAGGGGTCGGCTCTTTTTTTCTTAGGATCAACTCTACTAAGTCAAAAGCTTAAAAATCTTTCTTTAATTCCTTTGACTTAGCATTTTATGAGGATATCTTTTCCAAGGATAATGTCTTCAATTTAAACACTTGAGAAGACCTACAACTACTCTTGAAACATATACTTAGACATATAAATACTCAAAGTTTGGCGATCATCAAAATCAGTCATGGGGTCAATACCCTTCCTCCATCCCACCACTACTGGAGCCCTCCCTCTCCTCCCTTCCTCCATCCCACCATTGCTAGAGCCCTCCCTGCCCTCTCTTCCTCCATCCCACCCTCTCTCTCCTCTCTTCCTCCATCTTGCCACTACCAAAACCCTCCCTCTCCTCCCTTCCACTGTCCCGCCACCATTGGAGCCCTCCCTCCCCTCCTTTCCTCTATTCCACCACTATCGATGCCCTCCCTCCCATTGCTGGTCACCTCCCGTGCAGTGGCTCAAGGCCCCCTCCTTGCTCCTTGTCCACGGTGCACCCCCATTCCTCCATCGATCGGTCCCAAGCTCCTCCAAGCACTCCCCTCTCCCAGTCCATCATCCCCCCTCCACAAAAAGGTATATCTATATCCATTTTATTTTATTTTTATTTCTTAGTATGTTTTGTATTTAGATGAGTTGATGAAGCAAATTTTGAGTTGATGGAAGGCTCGGAGATGGCTTGTTTGGCATCAGTGGTGGTCTTTGGAATAGAATAGATTATAGAGTTGGAATGGAGAAGAGAGCTAAGAAATTGATGGGGTTTCAGGGAGTATTCTTAAAAATAAATATTAATATTAAATGTCCTCTTTAGGTGGCACAAGGGCTAGAAGTGGGTCAGGTCGGGTCGAATATTATCTCCACTCGGGCTTGGCCAAAACTTTTTTCAGGCTTTGGGCTAGGCTTAGATCCAATTTTTTTTAAAATCTTAGGCTCAAGCTTGACCTGAGCCCAGCCTAAACTCAATTGGGCAAGCCCTTCTCCCCGATGAAGGAGGAGGCTTGGACAGTGGTGGCTTGAACCTCCCCTTCTCGCCATTGGGTGCAACATGAGGGGGGGCGTGGGGGGCTAGTTAGCCATGGAGGAGCAATGGACGGGCCATGGAGGGATGCCAGGGGAGCCATAGGGGGCCATGAAGGGCCACGAAGGAGCGACAGGCAGGGGCCATGGGGGTGCTACACGAACACAAGAGCTAGGGCTGGGGGAGGGCTGGAGAGGGGGGTTCTATGCCAATGGCCAAGCCAAAGGAGAGGGGGTTTCATACCGGGCCAGAGGAGGGTGGAGGGGGCTTCACGCTAGGACTAAAGGAGGGAGTGGGTTTCACAGGGGGCTAGGGGAGGGTGGAGGCGGGGGATCATGCTGGGATCGAAGGAGGGAGTGGGTTTCACAGGAGGCCAAGGGAGGGTGAAGGGGGGTTTGCAAGGGCCCGGGCTGGATGGGGGAGAGTTTCGCATCAGGGTCAGAGGAGAGTGGAGGAGAGGGAACATTGGGTCCAAGGGAGGGCTGGCGACGGGGGGCAAGGTGGGTTCGCAAGGGGCCGAGGGAGGGCAAAGGAGGGTTCGCGAGGGCCAGGGCTAGAGGTGGGGTTTCATGAAGGAGGGTTTTAATCGAGCTTAGATTCAGGCTCGAGCCTAGGCCAGGGCAAAGCTTGGCTTGAGCCTAGCCCAAAAGTAAAATGACCCCCATTTATTGGCTCGAGCCCACTTCCAGCCCTGGGTGGCACAACGAAAGTCTTTTGAGAAGTTGAGTTGGCAATACTACAATACTCCTCCATAGAGTATTGTTATATATACATATACGTACACACACACACATATTTTTATATATATATATTTATACATACATACATACATATATATATATATATATATGATAAGAAATCATACAACTATCTAGGTTGGTGTCCCATTTTGGTATCTTTCTTATGGTCATATTGTTATTTATATTATTATTCTTGTCCTAGAATGCAAAAAATAAAAAGAAATGTAGTGCAATTATAAAGGAAAATGGTAGGAAGCTTTCGGAGATCCAATGGTTGTTTGGACACCCACCCAAACAATGGTGGACCTTGAGTCCAATGTTTGCTCCAATTAGGAAAAATGAAAAAGAGCAAAAGAGAAGGCCCTTAATTTTCCTATTGCTTATTGGCCTCCTTCTATCCTCACTCCACCTCCTATCACTTATTATAGGAATCCAATCATGCCCAGACCTCCAGCCCACCACCGCTACTACTGAGGAGATGGCCCAGTGCCTCAGCTTCACTACTGCGAGGGACTGGTGCTACGATCGTAGCTTCTCTGCCACCAAGGAGATGGCCCTCCCTTCCTCCATTTCTACCACTTTGTTACACAAACCTTGTTACTTGCTATCTGATTTCATTATCAATTTCTTTTGGTCATTATACAACCATATATTTTTTGATGAATTTATATTTTATAATTATGTGTTAATTTAACTAATTAATTAGATATTTATTTTTATAAAATTTAAATTGCATAGAACCATAGACCCATCTTTTGATTAATATACACATTCTATGGCATCTGTACATTTATATATTTTTATACAGGTGGAAGAATTATTTACACTAGTTAACTGATTATCTAGTTTGGATAGTTTAGAAATTATAATTAATTCTATAAGTAATTACAATAATCAAATAGTATGTTAAGGGTTTGGAAGAAATTTTGGGTAGTATTTTTCTTTAGTTCTTCTCACATGTTTTTAGCCATGTGGGGAGAATTAAGAAAAAATATTGCCAAATTTTTTTCAGCCCCTATTGCATATCATTTGATTACTATAATTAACCTATAAAATTAATGCAATTCCTAAATGAAATAGGACCTAACTTTACTTATTAGTTGGTGATAGGATATATTTATTATGTAAGTTACTGTAAA
Source organism: Cocos nucifera (assembly GCA_006176705.1). Classification (NCBI taxonomy): domain Eukaryota; kingdom Viridiplantae; phylum Streptophyta; class Magnoliopsida; order Arecales; family Arecaceae; genus Cocos; species Cocos nucifera. The sequence goes on along the minus strand of QRFJ01000508.1, from coordinate 95,132 downwards.
TGATAAAATAATTTGTTAGCAATTGTCATATATTTGTATATGCAGAATTTGTAGATGGTGTGCCATGGACCCTATGCCCTAAAATCCTAAATCCTAAATCCTAAAATCTTGAAACCCTCAACTATAAACCCTAAGCCCTAAATTAACCCTAAACCTTAAGCCCTAAATTAACCCTAAATCCTAAACCCTAAATTAATCCTAAACCCTAAAATCTAAATTAACCCTAAACCCTAAATTAAGTTTGGGTTATAAATTGTTGGTTGTGGTTTTAATTTCTTCTTTATATATTGGTATCTTTATTAAAATTTTAGATACATATGAAGTTTAATATGAATATTTGTTTAGATTACAGATGTTTTAATATTGTTGTAATTGTATGATTGTGTTTTGTTATGTTACAGAATATGGATATCTATCATCATCGTAGTTGGATGTATAATAAACTTTTATCGGGTCAAAAGGGATATACTGAATTTTTTTTAGAAGGGGTGGAAGAAATTGCTCGCCAACAACCATGCTTTTTAAGCCATGGAAAAATTAGATGTCCTTGGTCAAAATGCAAAAATCAAAAGTACTTAAGTCCCAATGAAGTGAAGGTTGATCTTTATAAAAAAAGGTTTGTACCTAATTATTGGTATTGGACATCAAATGGAGAGAGTGATCCTTGTGTGGGTGGGGTGTTTGATGTGCATCTAAGTACGTCTAATAGTGCATAATTGGGTAATGATGAACAAAATAGATATTGATCCATGATTTTTGATGTTGTTGGCCCAAAATTTGGATTTCACTATGACCAAAATGTGGAGGAGCCTCCAAATATGGATGCTTAAAACTTTTATGATATGCTACATGTAGTCCAACAACCATTATGGCCAGGATGTAATGATCACCTTGAGTTATTTATTGCTATTAGATTATTAAGCATAAAATCTGAGGAAAATATTTCACAATGGTCTTTTAATCAAATAGTGGGACTTATTGAAGAGACACATCCTCATAATAATGTAATATCCCAAGATTTTTATAGAATGAAGAAATTAGTATCCAAACTTGGCCTTACTGCTTAAAAAAGTAAATTATTGCATTAATGATTGTATGTTGTATTATGGTGAGAATAATAAAGAGAAGGAATGCAAATTTTATGGTGCAGCTCATTATAAAACATAGAATATTGTTAATAGATAATAGAAAGAGATCCTCATGAAAAAAATGCATTATTTACCCCTCATTCCTAGGTTAAAGAGATTGTATGCTTCTATGAGTTCTGCTCCACATATGAGATGGCACTATGAGAATAGATGGGAGTCAGGGATGTTGTGTCACCCATCAGATGGAAAAGCTTGGAAACACTTTGATCAAATGTATCTTAATTTTGAAACTAAATCTTGAAATGTCAGGTTAGGCTTATGTACTAATGGTTTTACCCTATAAGGTCAATCAGCAACACCATATTCTTGCTGGCCAGTAATTGTTACCTCTTACAATCTTCCTCCAAAACTATGCATGTCTACTCCTTATATGTTCTTGACTTTGATTATCCCCAGTCCACATAATCCAAAGAGTAGGATAGATGTGTATTTACAACCTTTGATAGATGAGTTGCAAGTATTGTGGAAAGAAGGTGTCCTAACATATGATATTTCAAGATAGCAAAATTTTATGATGAGGGCTGCATTAATGTGGACCATCAATGACTTGCCTGCATATGGCATGTTGTCAGGATGGAGTACAATAGAAAAATTGGCATGTCCATGTTGTATGGAGCGATCGAAAGTATTCATTTTGAAACATGGTGGTAAAAATACTTGGTTTGATTATCATCGCCAATTTCTACCTATGGATCATGTATTAAGAAGAAATAGTGATGCATTATATAAAAACTAGATCGAAAAAGATCAACCTCCTCATAGGTTGACTAGGGATGAAGTGTGGGATGTTGTTTCTTCTCTTCCAAAGATAACTAAGGAGGGTTCATGCAGATATGATGGATATGGCATTACATAATTGGATAAAGAAAAGCAAATTTTGAGAGTTACCATATTGGAAACTAATTTGATCAAATACAATCTAGATATGATGCATGTAGAAAAAAATATTTTTGATTATGTGTTTGACAAGTCATGGATATTAAAGGCAAAACCAAAGACAATGTGAAAGCGAGAATAGATTTAAAGGAGTACTGTAAGCAAAGGAATCTAGAGTTGCAAGAATTAGCTAATGGGAAAGTGATGATATCAAAAGCAAAATTCACCTTAACCATGGAGTAGAAAAGAGCTATATGTAAATGGGTCAAGGAGTCAAAAATGCCTAATGGATATGCCTCCAATTTTTGCAGATGTGTAAACCCAAGCCACCTTCTACTATCAATAATCAAGAGATTTGTCATGCAGGTAGATAAGAAAATGTAAGATGTGTGCCCTAGAAGCCAGATTGATCGATACTTGTAAAATACTTTCTAGGGGCATTTTCATAATTTTGACATGAAATTAATAAATGGGTTAATTATTCTATCACATTATGTATTAAAGTATCGGTGTATATCCTTTGAGTTAATGAGCATGATAATACATATTCTCAAGAGTTAAGAATTTAAGACATGTATTATCATAATAAACTCATAAACTGCTCTCAATCGTAGGATCATCATGAGGATAGTGATTGATCTGGAAGATCGATGTGCGATCACTTTTCTATGCTAGATAAGTATTGAGTCTATAATATAGAGACACCAGAGTGAGAGTACAAGTACTCATTGAGAATGAGAGCACTGAGCATGACCACCTCGAGCAGTCATAAGAGAGTCTATCTTCTTTTTGATGACTAGCTTGATGCTGCAATGTGTGTCTGGTTTTTTAACTTGAGGTGCATCGGTAGTTCACCTTGAGGGTGTTATAGTTTGACTACACCATAACTCAGTCTCCTAGCCATTCAAAATCTTGAGGTGTATGTTGGCTATAGCATATTCATTATAAGAATTAAATTACACAAAGATGGGATCTATCAATCTTGGTAGAGGAGGAGTGGTCCTATGATGTTCATGAGATTGAGTTCTAAAACCCATGACCATGGTACTGTGAAATAATAGAAAGAAGTTTCTATTAGGATTTCACATCGAATTCGAATCGAATGATTCATTCATATGACGGGTGTTGGGTTTAACGAGTTCATCTTAACCATAATCCTATTATGGCTCATGATAGAAGAACTCAATCACACTAGTAGCTACACCGAGAGGTTCACTATTTAGTTTTGATGGATTACCACCATATACTGCTAGATGTCACTGGTGGATTTTGGGACTAATTAGAATTGTCTTGATGATCGATGATTCTAATTGGGTGAATTAGAAGAGTTCTGATCCATCGAAAGATGTTTCGATGATATTGATAATAGAGATCATGACATGTCTTATTACCATACAAAATTGAATCTAACTAGATCACATAAACAAGAATTTGGATCTAGATATCATCAATTATGCTAACTTAGTCGATTGATTTGGATTAGATTCGATTAGGTTCAAAAAAATCATGCTAGCACATGATTAAGCCAACATTCTCCTTCGATAGTCCTTTTGATTTGCCTCAACTGAGCCAAATTGGATTTGGCTCATCTAGAAGCTTTGTATGGATTTGTCTTGATCAGATTGGCCCTTGTCTATGTCAAAACAAAGCTTGTCCTGATGAGATCAGGACTTGTCCTAAAATTATGAGATAAAATTTAGACAAGCCTCTCCTAGGAATCCTATAGGAATTTGTCTTAATCTAAGTTGATCTTGTCCTAGTTTGATCAAGGCTTATCCTAAATTTCATAAGATGAAAATAGGACAAGGGTTGTCTTAACGAGATTAGTGCTTGTCCTAAAATCATGAGATGAAATTTGGACAAGCCTTTTTTGAAAACTATATAGATTTATCTTGGTCTGACTAGACCTAGTCCTGATCTGATCAAAGATTGTCCTAACTTGATTAGGACTCGCCCTAATTTCATTGGATGGGACTTGAAAAGGGTGTGTCCTAAATCCTATATGATGGGAATAGGATAAGGGTCAAGAATTGATCCGTATGCAGGAAAGATGGAAGAGGGGGCGTGCGCCCCTTGGAGATTTTCTAGGGGCACGCACCCCCCAATATTTCTATAAGGAGTAGGGGTTGCATGTCCACCCCTTGGTCGTGCACCCCATATTGGTAAGAGAGGAGTCCTATTCAAATAGAATTTGAATGGATCAAAGGATTTGAATTTGATTCAAATCCTAGGGAGATAATTGCTTGTGCCTAAAACATTCTTATCCTCCATCTCCATGCCATTTTTCTTAGTATTTTGTGTGACAAAAATATGAGAAAGAGGGTTGTAGGAATAAAGATTAGATGGAAAGTCCTACCGCATGTTGTCTTTGACCTGTTCAAAGTTATATGCAAAGGGACTCTATAGTAGGTCTACAAATAAGACCCTGCGCAAACTATTTGCATATGATAATTTCTCTATAGTGAAGCCCTACCATTCCCACCATCTCCATGCCTCATATTCCAGATCTCTTTCTCTTCTCCACACCCAAGGGGTTGGGTGAAAATCAGAGATCAAAGGTTGGTCCCTGATCCTGCAAATGCTATGCGACTAGTTCCCAGATCGAGAGACAAAGGTGCTACCCTCAAAAATCAGTTCGAAGGCTCTATGGAACGACCTCACATCTGATCTTTGAAGATTAGATTCAGTAGGAGACGACATCTAGATCTGATCTGAGTGGATACCGATAGAGGTCGGGTGCATGCGCAGCTCAATTAGAATCTCGGATCAGTCATCAGATCATCACAGTGGATAAATGATTTACTCGATTAGGTGATAATTACTATCACTATTTTTAATTTATTTTTTCTTCTAATTTTAGATCAATCTAATCAGATCTAAAAATTTTCAAATCTAATCAGATCATAAAAAAAATTTAAAATATTCTACTATAAATCTGATCCGATCAGATGGATTCTACGATAGAAAAATCTATTTTTTTCTTCAATTGATATCAAAGCCAGGTTGGTAGCTCTAGATCATGATTAGATTAGATTTAAAATTTTATTTTATGATCTGATTATTTGATTTTTGGATGTTACATGAGATGTAATTAGATCTAAAATTAAAATTGCATGTTTTAAATTAATATATATTTGATATATTCAATGCATGTTATAGTCTTGATCTGTAGTTCTATATCGTGATAGTTATTCAAATATGTTTTAGATTAGATCTGATTTAATTTTTATGATATGATTATTTAAGTTTCAGATGTTATATTAGATGTAATCACATTTAAAACATAAGATCTAATTTAAATTTTTAATATACATGATATAGGCAATGCATGTCTAGACTAGATCTGTAGTTTTATATCATAGTCTAGATTAAAAAATTTTTATGAAATATTTATTTAATTTTTTAAGATTATATAATTTGATTAGTTAAATTTTAGATATTATATATGATATAATTAGATTTGAAAGCATGAGATGCATTTAAAATTTCATATGTATGATATATGCAATGCATGTCTAGACTAGTTCCATCAATAAGTGCCATGAGTAGTTTAGATTAAAAATTTTTTATGATGAGATTATTTAAAATTTTATTTTTAGATATTACATCAGATGTAATCAGATCTAAAATATAAATTTAAATATTAAATTGATATATGAGATGTATACAAAGTATGCATAGTTTAGATCTTTAATCATATATGAGATATATGTGTTTTAAACTGTTTTGTAGTGTAGTTCATATTTTTGATTAAGGTATTCTCCTTAGCCGTCGAGTCATAAGAGTAAGAAGGATTTAAAGGTCCTCTCTTCTTATTCGATGGGGTGCTCTTATGGCATGTAGGGGTGCTGCGCATTTGTCCTTAATCAAAAATTAAAAACTTACTTTTTTGTAAAATCCTAAATCCAAAACCCTATATTTTATTATTAAACTCTAGACTTAATTAAGAATTAAGTTAATAAAATTAATTAGATTTAAAAATTATGAATTTTTAAATCTAAGACATCTTCATAAAACATGAGTTTGGGGGGGGTGGCTCAATTAGGTTTAGCAGTTGATCAAACCAAATCAAGAATTGGTTAGGTGGGATTAAGAATGCTTAGATTTGATCAGTCTAATAGAATTAAGTCTGGATCAAGGTCGACTCACAATCATATGTGGTCGATCAAGTTGAGACCTAATTTGGCTCTATGGTTCAAGCCTGGATTTTGGGCTAACCCGATCAATTCTAGTCAGACGAATTAGTGTCTAAGATAAGTTTGGTAGATACGATCAGTGATTCTTAATTGAAAGCTACTCGATCTGAATGTATTCATGACGAGTTAATGGCATATTCCTCCCACTGATCTTACTTACCTGGTTGATTGGATCAATCCAATTTTGGTTTGAGGTGGCTTACGATTCAAGCTAACCCATGCCACTAGGTTAGTCATAATTGTTATGACAAAGTCAAATCATGTCTTAGAGATCTAAATCAAATCTTTCTAAGAAAATATTAAGTCATAGGTCTTCCACCATTATAGATGTGCAGACCCTTTTCAGGGTTGATTGTTCTTGGTTGGTTATAGTGGTTCAGTTACACCAGGAAGATGCAACCATATCTATTAGGCATTGGATACTATGGGTTGAAGGATTGGTTGGGCTCAATATTTTGGATATGGTGAGGGACTCAATCAGAAATCCAATTTATGCAAATGGTAGGTCTAACTTAACTAAGGAGTGGAGCAATATTTTGAGCATGATGAGCTTCATGAATTAGAGATCAGGTTTGGGTGCACCATATTTAGATAAATATTGAATAAGAGTTATCCACTCATCGGTTGATCCATCATCAATAACTGTTAGGTAAGGTGGTGAGCCAGTTGGTGGAACCACGTCATCCACTAAAAATCAGTAATCATGGAGATTTTTTGCATCTCTGCCCAGAAGGTGTAGGGATCTGAGAAAATAGTGGGAGCCTAATTTGTTTAAGAATGAAACTCTTAAATCAATTGGTCAAGTCAAATTACAAGTCTAACTAGAAACTCTAACTCTCTATAGAAAAATATCTATGACTAAACCCAAGCCCAAATCTTAGATACCTATAGAATGACCAAACGAAATTATAATAATTGGCTAAGGAACTTCAAAATTATTTTAAGTTCAAAAAAGCTGACCTATGTATTGGACCAGGACCCCCCATTTTACCAGCACATCCGATCGCAGATCAGAGAATGTCTCATGAAAAATGGTCAAATATTGATAATAAGGTCAGGTGCTATATGTTGGGCTCAATGTCTGAGAAGTTGTAGCACCAACATGGAGACATTAAGACTACATGCCAAATATTGGCTCACTTATAAGAGTTATTTGGTGAACAAAGTCACACAGCATGTTATCAAGCCTCAAGAAGACTCTTTAAGGCATAGATGCATGATGGGCAGTCAGTTAAAGATCATTGATTGACGATGATCAAGAACCTAGAAGAGCTTGAAAAGATCGGTGTCTTGAAGTATAAGGATCTGTAGATTGATATGATCATGTAGTCCTTGAGTGATTCATATGGATAGTTCATCATGAACTTTTATAAGAATAAGCTCCAATGCACCTTGGTTGAGTTAATGAATAGCTAGTTACTGCTAGCAGACTTTGAAGGGTTCGAAGGGCTCATTCTTGCTATGGAGCAAACTTCTTTCGAGAAAAAATTTTTTAGAAAGAAGAAGAAGTCTACGAAGAAGTAGAAAATAGAAGAAAAAAAGAAGGATGAGCTGAAGAAGAAGGCCATAAAGAAGAAAAAATGTTTCCACTATTACTCCGATGGTCATTAAAAGCAAAATTTCCCTACATACCTGGCCAGCCTAAAGAATAAGAAGGAAGGAGGATCAAAACAATCTAGGGATAGTATCAATGGAAGGTATCTATGGCACCTTAGACTAGATCATATAGCTCAAGACAGGATTAATAAATTCGAGAAATCCAAACTTAATAGGTCTGTTGGCTTCCGAGTCATATTCGATTTATGAATCATGCCTTCAAGGAAAAATGATCAAGCTCCCTTTGGTAGGACATGGGGAAAGGGCCATAGACCTACTTGCCCTGGTACATATAGATATGTATGGCCCATTTAATGTGCCGGCTCGAGGCAATTATGTCTACTTTGTTGTCTTTATCGACGATCTATCTTGGTACGGGTATGTGTACCTAATACGACATAAGTCTAAAACCTTTGAAAAGTTTAAAAAATTTAGACATGAAGTAAAAAAGTAAATCAAAAAGTCTATTAAGATTCTTCGATCAGATCGAGGAGATGAATACCTTAGTAGAAAATTTCTAGACTATCTCAAAGATAATGGCATAGTCTCACCATAGACTCCACCTGGAACATCTTAACTCGATAGAATTTTAGAATGGAGAAATTGGACACTATTAGATATGGTCCAATCCATGATGAGCTTCATGGATCTTTTTGAGTTTTTTAAGAGATGTATTTTAATGACAACTATTGATTTACTGGATAGAGTTTCATCTAAAATCGTTTCTACCATACCGTATGAGATATGACATGGTAAAAAGCCAAGTCTGAGTCATCTTAGAATTAGGGTTGTCCGATGGTGGACAAGATAGAGTCTAGATCCCTTAGAGCTTGGTTTATTGGATATCATAAAGAGTCATTAGGATATTACTTTTATCTTTCAGAAGTCCATAATGTGATTATGAGTTGACATGCCATTTTTATTGAAAAATAGTTTATTCAAGATGGTGGCATCGAAAGATAGATTTGGCTCGAGGAGAAAGTCTCTGAAGAGCAACGAGCTAAGGAACCTGAGGAACCTAGTCAGTCTAAGTCAACCATAACACTACCTCCTCCATCTCATAGATCATATAGGATTTCTTGTCATTCTGAGAGGTACTTAGAAACTCTTCAAGAGAATGTATAGGAAATGTTCCTCATGGAAAATAGGATTCATGGTGATGATCCAAAATCCTATAACGAGGCGATATCAAATATCGACTCCAAGAAATGGTTGGAGGCAATGAAGTCAAAAATTGACTTAATGCGCTCGAATCAAGTATGGACCTTGGTAGATCCACCTAAAGGTATAGTACCTATTGGGTGTAAATGAATCTTCAAGAGAAAAAAAAGTTGTGGATGGAAATGTGGAGATATTCAAAGCTAGGCTAGTAGTAAAGAAATATAGTCAATGCAAAGGCATTGACTATCAAGATACCTTCTCATCAGTAGTCATATTAAAATTCATCCGCATAACTGTTTGCTATTGCAGCCTATTTCGATTATGAAATTTGATAGATGGACATGAAAATGATATTCTTAAATGGATATCTTGAGAAAGATATCTATATAGAATAGCTGTTTAGTTTCACATCCAGTAAGATCCATTTATAGACTAAAGTACGCATCTCGGAGTTGGAATGGTCATTTTAATGATGTAATCAAATTATTTGATTTCATCGATAACGAGCAGAAGCCCTGTATGTTCAAATTAGTCAGTGCGATTGCTGTTGTCTTCCTTGTACTGTATGTGGATGACATCCTCCTAATCGAAAATGATATTTTCATGTTGACCTCGATCTAAGTATGGTTATCTTAGAGTGGACAAGATAGAGTCTAGATCCCTTAGAGCTTGGTTTATTGGATATCATAAAGAGTCATTAGGATATTACTTTTATCTTTCAGAAGTCCACAATGTGATTATGAGTTGACATGCCATTTTTATTGAAAAATAGTTTATTCAAGATGGTGGCATCGAAAGATAGATTTGGCTCGAGGAGAAAGTCTCTGAAGAGCAACGAGCTAAGGAACCTGAGGAACCTAGTCAGTCTAAGTCAACCATAACACTACCTCCTCCATCTCATAGATCATATAGGATTTCTTGTCATTCTGAGAGGTACTTAGAAACTCTTCAAGAGAATGTATAGGAAATGTTCCTCATGGAAAATAGGATTCATGGTGATGATCCAAAATCCTATAACGAGGCGATATCAAATATCGACTCCAAAAAATGGTTGGAGGCAATGAAGTCAAAAATTGACTTAATGCGCTCGAATCAAGTATGGACCTTGGTAGATCCACCTAAAGGTATAGTACCTATTGGGTGTAAATGAATCTTCAAGAGAAAAAAAAGTTGTGGATGGAAATGTGGAGATATTCAAAGCTAGGCTAGTAGTAAAGAAATATAGTCAATGCAAAGGCATTGACTATCAAGATACCTTCTCATCAGTAGTCATATTAAAATTCATCCGCATAACTGTTTGCTATTGCAGCCTATTTCGATTATGAAATTTGATAGATGGACATGAAAACGATATTCTTAAATGGATATCTTGAGAAAGATATCTATATAGAATAGCTGTTTAGTTTCACATCCAGTAAGATCCATTTATAGACTAAAGTACGCATCTCGGAGTTGGAATGGTCATTTTAATGATGTAATCAAATTATTTGATTTCATCGATAACGAGCAGAAGCCCTGTATGTTCAAATTAGTCAGTGCGATTGCTGTTGTCTTCCTTGTACTGTATGTGGATGACATCCTCCTAATCGAAAATGATATTTTCATGTTGACCTCGATCTAAGTATGGTTATCTTAGAATTTTTCTATGAAAGACCTGAAAGGAGCATCCCTCATTTTAGGAATTAAGGTCTATAGGGATAGACCGATGAGGATGACCGATGAGGATGCTGGGTCTCTCATAGAATATGCATATAGAGAAGGTGTTGAAGATGTTCAGCATGGAGAACTTCAAGTCCAGGGACTTACATACTCAGATTTTATATGTGACATAGATGATCAAAACTCGACATCTGAGAGTCTGTTTGTGTGCAATGATAGTGCTGTAAGTTAGAAGAGTTCCAAGTAGATAGTGATAGTAGTTTCTACCATATTCGCGATTACCTCAAAAAGGATACATCAAGGTTAAGAGAGTCGACACCACAGATAAAGTGGTTGACCCAGTAAGGAAGCCTTTAAGCCAGTAGAAGATCAAAGCCCATCTTGAGAAGATGGAACTTAGATTTGTAGCCAATTGGCTTTAGATCAAGTGGAAGTTTGTTAGATGGATGCCCTAGAAGTCAGATTGGTCAACACTTGTAAAATACTTTCTTGGAGCATTTTTGTAATTATGACTTAAAATTAATAAATGGATTAATTATTCTATCACATTGTATATTAAAGTGTCTATGATACATCATTTGAGTTAACGAGCATGATAATACATATTTTCAAGAGTTGAAAATTTAAGACGTGTTATCATAATTAACTCATAAACTGCTCCTAATCATAGGATCATCACGACGATGGTGATCAATCTGAAAGATCAGTGCATGATCACTTTTTTAGGAAAGATGTGTGTTGAGTCTATAGTGTGAAGACATCAGAGTGAGAGTATAGGTACTCATTGAGAATGAGGGAACTGAGCGTGACCACCTTGAGCAGTCATAAAGGAGTCTACCTTCTCATCGATGACTAGCTTGATGCTGCAGCATGAGTCTGGTACTTTGATCAGAGGTGCATCGACAGTTCATCTTGAGGGTGTTATAGCTTGACTACACCATAACTCAATCTCCTAGCCATTCAAAATTCTGAGGTGTATGTTGGCTATAGCATGTTCATTGTAGGAACTGGATTGCACCAAGATGGGATCTATCAATCTTGGTAGAGGAGTGGTCCTATCATAATCATGAGATCGAGTCCTAAAATTCATGATCATGGTAGTGTGAAATAATAGAAAGGAATTTCTATTAGGGTTTTACATCGGACTTTAATTGAATGATTCATTCATATGACGGGTGTTGGGTTTGACAAGTTCACCTTAACCTTAATCCTATAGGGTTCATGATAGAAGAACCCAATCATGAAGATAGCTGTACCGAGAGATTTGCTATTTGATTTTGATGGTTTGCCATCATATACTACTAGGTGTCACTAGTAAATTTTGAGATCAATTAGAATTATCTTGATGATCGACGATTCTAATTAGATGAATTGGAAGAGTTTTGATCCATCGAAAGGTGTTTCAATGATGTTGATGATGGAGAATACAACATGTCCCAATACCATACAGAAGTAAATCTAATTAGATCATACAAACAAGGATTTGGATCTGGATGTCATCAATTAGGCAAATCTAGTTTGATTGATTTGGATTAGATCCAATTAGGTTCAAAAAAATCATGCTAGCACACGATTGAGCCTAACATTCTCCTTCTATAGTCTTTCTAGTTCATCTCGACTGAGCCAAATTGGATTTGGCACATTTGAAAGTCTTTTATAGATTTGTCTTGGTCTGATTGGAGTTTGTCCTAATCAAAACAAGGCTTGTCCTAATGAGATTAAGGCTCATCTTAAAATCATAAGATGAAATTTGGACAAGCCTCTCCTAGAAACTCAGTAGGGATTTATCTTGATCTAACTTGACTTTGTCCAAGTTTGATGAAGGCTTATCCTAAATTCCATAAGATGGGAATAGGACAAGGGTTGTCTTAACTAGATTAGTGCTTGTCCTAAAATCATGAGATGAAATTTGGACAAGCCTCTCCCAGGAACTCTGTATGGATTTATATTGATTTAACTAGATCTAGTCATGGTCTAATCAAGGATTGTCCTAACTTGATTAGGACTTGCCCTAATTCCATTGGATGGGACTTGAAAAGGATGTGTCTTAAATTCTATATGATGGAAATAGGACAAGGGTCTAGAGTTGACCCATATGCCAGAAAGATGGAAGAGGGGGCGTGCGTCTCCTAGAGATTTTCTATAGGCATGCATCCTTAGTATTTCCATGAGGAATAGGGGCGCACGTCTCCCCCTTGGCCATGCGCCCCATATGGATAAGAAAGGAGTCCCATTCAAATGGAATTTAAATGGGTCAAAGGATTTGAATTTGATTCAAATCCTAGGAAGATAATTGCTTGCACCTAAAACATTCTTATCCTCCCATTTCCACACCATTTTTCTTAGTATTTTGTGTGACAAAAATATGAGAAAAAGGACTGTGGGCATGGAGATCAGATGGAGAGTCCTTCTGCATGTTGTCTTTGACCTGTTCAAAGTTATATGTGAAGGGACTCTATAGTGGGTCTATAAATAAGATCCTGTGCAAACTATTTGCATATGACAATTTCTTTATGGTGAAGCCCTGCCTCTCCTACCATCTCCACACCTCATATTTTAGATCTCTTTCTCTTCTCGACACCTAAGGGGTTGGATGAAAATCAGAGATTAAAGGTTGGTCCCTGATCCTACAAAGGCTGCACGACTAGTTCCAAGATCGAGAGACGAAGGTGCTGCCCTCAAAGATTAGTTCAAAGGCTCTACAAAATGACTTCAGATCTGATATCTGAAGATCAGATTTGATAGGAGACGGCATCCTGATCTGATCCGAGTGGATATTGATAGAGGTCGGATGCATGCGTGGCTTAATTAGAACCTCGGATCAGTCGTTAGATCAATATAATGAGTAAACGATTTATCCGATCAGGTGATAATTATTATCATTATTTTTAATTTATTTTTGCTTCTAATTTTTAATCAATCTAATAAGATCTGAGAACTCTTAGATCTAATCAAATTGTAGAAAAAAATTTAAAATATTTTGTTGCAAATCTGATCTGATCAGATGGATCCTGCGGTAGGAAAATCTAATTTTTCCTTCAGAAGAATGCCAAGAAAATCGAGTGCAGAACATTATCAATTGGACTTTGTCCAACCATCCACCATGGCTAGGTGAACCCAGCAATTTGATGGATCTATTATCTGGAACTATTTAAAAGATCTACATTGTTTGGTTGAAGACTTTAAACTTAGCACTACTAGGAGGCAACCCAGCTTTTCATATTTAATTTATCCCTTTTAGTTTACTTACTTTCTCTTAAAGACTTGTTAGGGATAAAATAACTCTAGCCAAAGTTCAATAAGATGTTCGAATTTGATATTACTTCATTTGATGTTGCAACAATTGTGGCTGAACTTTAATTAAATTGATTTAACTCAAAGGGGTTGACTTTCAAACCGTATATGCTGGACAAACTTCTTAGTGGTAATAATCCTCTCTCTCTTAGCAAGTGTAGAACTTCTTCAAGGCATGATAAATTCCATTTGATCGAACTTGAATAGTAAAGGGCATCATAACTAACTCTGGTCCTGATGACAGCAGAGCTCCATCAAAGATTAAACCTCAACATCCTCCGATTTCATCTATGGCGGATGTTGAATGTGGCCGATCCCTTTGTGGCATATAGCATACCTCATTAACCTTGTGACGAGAATCTCGCCCAGCCAAATTTCTCCCCAGTCATATTCTATCCCGATCGAACTCTTTTATTCTAATTTATGAACAATGATAGAACTCGTGTGTAGCCTAATTCCTTTATCTCTTTTTGATAATTATAGATCCAGCCAGTCTGTACTGCACATATCGATCGAATAAATATGAATAGTGAAAGGACTTCATCATCAGCATGAATCTGATTCCCAACCTAGAATGGCAATCACTTTACAGATAATGAATCATAGCACTCCTTCCATCCGAACTTCAAGCCGATCTTAAGGGCAACAAATCTTCTAAAAATAAAGTGGATGGTACCAGCAAGAATCTCACCTATTTCAACTCCCAATTGACTTTGAAGATAGCTGAACTCCTTTAGAAAATCTAATAATGATTTGGAAAGTTCAATAATTTCCTCTCTGGCCTCCAACTTGAATGCTCCCATCAATCCCTAGCCAACTTCAAAGTTGGCCAAACTCCTCAAAATTGGCCAAACTCCTCGAGGCTATTGAAGACAGCACCAATAGATTCTAACCAGTGCTAGGTTTGCCATCTGCCATTCACAAGCCGATCTCTAAGTTTAGCCCACCTAGCTCCAAGTTCTTCATCTCAATGCATGTGACTTGCTAATAGGTGTAGAAGCTACATCCAAACTCCAATAAATAGAACTCAATTGCCTACAAGTTAAGATAAATGATAGCCTACTCTTCCTAACAAACTCCACGTAGCCTGAACAGCCCACTAGTATTTTGTTATGGCTATCACTTTTATTCTATTATAGACTCCGCTTATGTAAAGGACCCTCCAAATGCATTTTCTCTCTAAGCTCTCCTCTCTACTCTTAATTTTCTTGAGTACTCCATTCTTATTAGTCGGAGAACTAACTTGACCATCAAAGGGTCCTTTCAGAGCCATCCACCTCTGATTTGGACTTTGCCTTGCAAGTCTTATCGGTGATCTCGTCTTCATCGATTGTAGCGAACTTCGATATCAGCATCATTTTTTGCACCAACAGGATTAGTGCTAGAGGAAGGGCAGCTGAGTTCTTGTTCTTAAAAAAATTTCCAGTCGAATTCGTCTTTTTCCTCTCCTCTCCAATTCTATAGTTTTTTTCTTTTTGATCATTTTTGGGTTCTGATAAGATGCCATCCAAAAGAACTTTGATCCAGTGATCCACCACTTCTGCTATCAGATCTCTCTCAGATCAGCCAGTTCCAACCTCATCGTTGGCACCTCAACCACCACTAGAAACCATGGTGGACTTTGAGTAGTTTAACCTACTGGTGCAGTCTGTTAAAGGCCTCACTAAAGCAGTGCAGGCCATGCAGTAGCCCCCAGCACTAGTTCAGCTAGAAAGACCCTCGCTGAAATATCGAGATCCTGTGCTAGGAAGATCCACCTGGGCAAGTCGGTAGGTGACTCTAGGGAAGGAGAAGTAAAGTGCGGAGAGCCCATGTTTTGATCATGATTCCATCCCTAGGGAATTACTATCCCCCTTCAGCCAATCATGCTTTGAGATTCGTAACCAAGATGATATCCTCAATCAAAAGCTTCAAGAATTGAATTGATGGATTGATAAACTCTGCCATGTTGTCCCTATTGGAAAAGGTGTCCTAAAGCCAATCATCTAAGTAGTAGATGATTGGAATTAGTATATGAATTATCTAATAATAATAGTAATTTGGCTATTTCATCATAAAAGTTCTTTCTTAAATGAACTTCTAAATTATGATAAAGTTCTTAGAATTATAATCAATCGATAAAGGAGGATTTATCGAATAGTTCTTAAATTGTTCACGATCAAATGATAGGTTATTAACAACGATGATAACTTCTCAAGTGTAGGTCACTATATGCCATATATATTGGTTGTCCTCATAACCAAGTGGTGTGGAGACACTGGTATGGCATCTAGCTGAGATGTAGGAGTACATCTGTATTGAACATGATCAATGTAGCACTCTACTGTCAAGAGTAGCTAACTAAGGCCAATGGATATAAGTGTTCCTTCGACCTAAGATCGTCACGGTGACTTTCGAGCAACTCACTGTACTTTGATGCTGGACTGCTTGTATTTCTAATATAGGTGATGAAAGATTTTTGGGTATAGTCAAGTACTTATAGAGTCAGTGTGTGAGTTAAGTTGGGATTGACCACTCCTGATTAACTTCAGAAAGAGAATGTCTCGCTATCTTTCAATTTAGCAAAACCTAGGCCTGGATAATCCTCGAAAGATGTCACGGGATTTGCAAAATTTAGAGATACAATAGAGATGACTTGTATGAGTATTTGATAGTATACTTAAAGTCACCTTGAGCATTATTGATCATAGGGATGAATTATACAGTAACCATGGGTCAGGGTTCTAAGAATGTTGCTTTGCATACATTCGACCTATCCGAACGTCGAAAACCATTACTGGATGGTAACTTCGATTGGTATAGAAATTGGTTCTTATACTATGGACTTAGGTTCGAACCTATGGGGTCACACACATTAGAGCTTGTAATCTGATCGGATGGTTAATCGATGATTGAAAATCATTTCGAGCTCAAATATTCAATGCGATTGATGTTTGACCTAATGCAAGTGTTGTAGGAGGATCGATTAGCAATTAAATTACTAATTGGCTCAATTTGATTGAGCAATTAGGTTAAAATCAAGTCTAATTAAATTTGATTCAATTAGAATTAATTTAGATTTAATTAGATTAAGTCTAATTGATTTATTGGATAAGCCAATTGCAAGGGAAGAATAATTCCTTATTTGACTAGGAATTGGGTGTACCTGATTGACTTAGGATTTAAATCAAATTTAAATCTTGATTTAATCTGACTTAATTGGCCTCTTAGTTGGACTAGGATCATCCTTAATTGGGTTGCATTTAATCTAGTTTACATGACCTAGTCAAATAAGAGGAATCCCAGTTGGACTGGGACTCTCTCTCTTTCACTTATGCTTAAGAAAGCCCACACCATATTTTAATTCTAAATTTTTTTTCTATGATTTTTATACCTAGGAAATGATTTTCCACATCCCATTATCTTAGGAATTGGATTTAAATTTGATTTGGGCAAAATTATGAGGAACTTGGAAATTATTTCCTACTTGGAAGAGTCTTCTTTAACTCAAACTCCTCCCTCCCTTGTGCACCAACTCTACCCATGCCCCTTTATCTTATTCAACCCTTTTTGCCTTGGTTTTGTATATGAGAATCAATGGTTACATGAAAAAATAAGTGGGAGGGGCGTCCAACTCTTGGATGCCCCATAGAAGTCCTCCTTTGACTAGGTTTTGACCTAGTCTTGCAATAAAAGGTGGACGCCTCTTATGAGATGGTTTTAGGATGTGAAAAATTCTAAAAAAATTAAGAAAAATTAGAAGAGAAGGAGGAAAAGGTGTGGAGGATTTGTGTTGCCAAAATTCTTGGAGAAGGGCCCTCAATTAAGACATCAAAGGTTGATGTCTTGAAGAGATAAGGTAAGAGAAGATTGTCTTCTCTTATATTTTTCTTTTATGTTTTTCTCTTTCTATTTTATTTATGATTTTTATATGATAAAAATATAAGTGAGAGAGAAAGAGGAAGGGCTTGAGGAAAGATGGCACCAAGATTCTTAGAGAAAAGGTCTTCATTTGGACATCAATCGTTGATGTCATGAAGGCACAAAGGTAAGAGAAGATTATCTTCTCTTTGTTTTTTTTTGAGTATCTTCTTATTCATTATTTTATGTAATTTTTATATGATAAAGATCTAAGAGAGAGAGAGGAAGAGGGTGTGGAATCTGTGCTCCAAGGTATTGGGGCATGGTGATCATTTTTGGACATGATCTGATCATGTCCTGATGCGAGAATAAGAAGAGAAGAAGGTCTTCTCTTAAGATTTTCTTGAGTGCCCTTCTTCTCAATTTTATTTATGAGATTTTTTATGAGAAAAATTTGAGGGTGTGACATCTAAAAATTAGAAACAAATCTAGAGGAGAAGGTCTCCTCTAAACCTAGCATAATAGATGTTTTCAGGATATCAACCGTTGACATCATGAAGGAGAAGATTTATCTTCTCCTAGGGTTTTTTCCATATGTCTTTTTATTTTCTGATTTATTGAAGATCCAAGCATTGGATTCCTCCCTCATTCCTTCTCATGTTCTTCATCTCTTTGATTGTCCAAGAAATCTGAAGAACATGTATTTGATTAACCATCAAGATGGATTTGCAAGAAGCTAGCACTTTGAGCGGATCTTCGTTCGATGGACCTTCGATCTATGTTGCAGGTTTGTGTGGATCACTTGTAGAGGTTGGATACTTGTGCGGCTTCAAAGACAACAATGGATTCAACCATAAAGTTCTCGACCCATGCAAAGGTAAGAGATCTGATCTCTTAGTGACCTAGATGTGATCTAGGATTAGATCTAGAATTATTCTAGATCTAAGTATTGATGTGATCAATACCACTTATAATTAATTTAATTTTAGATTTATATTTGCATCATAACATGTTATAGATCCTTAATGTAAAATTTTATAATTTGATTACATGCATGTTGTAGATTAAATAGTTTAATCTACGTCTTTCGCTGCTCTCTATTTCGAAAATGTTTTGAAATCTATGCATGAAACCCTGCATGTTTTCTATCAGTGGTATCAGAGCATCTAGGTTCTATTATAATATTTTATATATGCTTTAGATTAAATTTAAAAATTAAAGTTAATTAAAGATTGCACATACTATCATAAGGTTGTCCTTTTGTAAGATTAACCCGTTACAATGATGTGCTAATCTAAATCAAAATCATTAATTATTTAGATTAGATCTAAGAAAATTTATGATTTAATTTTTTAATTTAAATCTTAAATTTAATAGATATTAGATTTATTTTATATTATTTAGATTAGATCTAAATAATATCAGGATTGCACATACTACCATAAGGTTGTCCTGCTGTAACGTTTACCTCTTACAGTGAAAAGGTTGTCCTAGTATGTACTAATCGGAGAAATCTAAGTCATAAATGTGTTAGATAAGATCTAAAGTGATTTATAGTTTATTTTTAAATTTTAAATATAATTTTAAATGATTTATGATCTAATCCACATGATGTATTTTATGTTTAGATCTAATCCTCTTATTGCATATGTTGATATGTAATTTTTGTTTTGAATCTAGAATGTATATGCATGACATATTTATTTTATAAAAATTAAATCATGAACTTATTTTTTACAAAATCCTAGATTTAAAATCCTAGGACATGATCTAAATAATGAAATAAATTAGATCTAAAACTATATATTTAATATGATTCAATATAATTTGAAAATATTTCAAATAATCAAATCAAAAACTAGTTCTGAGATTTCATAAACCTAAACCCATAAGACTTAAATTTAATTGAGAATTAAGTGATTATTTAGGATCTAGATTTGTGATTTGAAGATCCTAAGATAATTTCATAAAACATGGGTTAAAGGGAAATGGGTTAACTTTGATCAGGTCCTTAACTGGGTTAGACCTAGGGTTAGATTAAATATGGACATAGTTAAAAAATTGATCAAATCTAATTAATAGTTAATTAGGATAAGGTCATTTCTATAGATCACTTCAATAGTTATAGTTGATCAAAGTCCATACATCCAACAACTGGATGCTAATCATGGCTCAGTGGTTGAGCCCGAGTTTTTAAGTAGACCAAATCAAAACTGACAAACCAATTGGTGTCTAAGATAAGTCTAGCATCCCAGATTGGTGGTTTTTAATTGGCAGCTTGCTTACCTAGCCATTTCTGATGGTGTCTAAGGCAAGTCTTGGTAGACCCTTCCACCGATCTCACTTACCTAGCCAATATGGTTAATCAAGTTTTTGATTAGGTTGCTTATTGATTCGTGCTAACCCATGTCACATAGAAAATCAGTGAGACTGATTTAGCTACCCATGGACCATAATTGATCCTAGTCCTCATCAGTGACTTGCAAAGTCAGTGGGAGGACTTGACTTGGTGAAGTCAGTGGGAGAAAATTAGTCCATGTCCTTTCTATCCTTAAATCACTAATAATTTAAATTCTCTAAAATTATTAGGTTCTTAAAATGATAAAGTTATGGGGATAATGGAGTCATAGCCTCCATTAAGGTGTTTGATAATGGATCCATTAACTCAATAATCATTGGAGGCCCAAAGGCCTGGTGCTTGTTGACTAATGAAATTATCATCCATCATATGACAACTTGGATGTGTCTGTCTAATGGTGGTTGGGTTGGCTAACCAAAGTTAGGCTTAATCATTCATTGGTTGAATAGACCAAATATGGTCATGTTAATGGTTGGACCTAACTGGACCCTTTTCTGAGAAGGTCAAAGCCAACTGATCAGGGCCTGGGGTAAAATTAAAATTACTAAAAATTATTTAAAGAAATAATTGGTTATGAACCTACCCTTAGATGTACATGGGTGGGCCAACCAAAGTTGGGCTCGTGTGCAGTCTATGTGGATTCTAGTACCTACTAGGAAATTAAAGTAATTCTTCGAATTGGAGGTAGAGGCTACCAGCTTGAATAAAATAGTGGAAGGACCTTTAGACTAAAGTTCAAGTCTTTAGTTTTAAAATGATTCATATACAATAGATCATTGTTCTGTATTAAAGCTAAATACTAATTGCTCCTATCACTATTAGATAGTGAAGACTTATGGATCCAACTTTGTTAATTAGTATCGAAAGTTGAATATTGGTTCAGCAGTACAAATGGGTTTATATTAGGGTTTTTGAGCCCAGTCAAAATAATTAGTCCAAGGTTAACCCAAATCTGGCATAGTATTTCTAATGTCTGAAATAGAGTCATAGGAATAAGATTTGTCTTGCTTCCCTTGACCACAATAGGCTGAATAAGAGAAAGGAGCAAAAGTTGCTCATTAAAGATGTTATATGATAATACCTTAAAACTTCTCTGTAAGTAATTCTACTACCTGGGTGTTAGATATCAGTAGTCTTATGCAATTCATTGAAAGGACTTAAGGTAAGTGGAATGTACACACCCTAGTTAGATTATGTCATGGATGTCTATGTTTGGCATTACAGGCTTAGTCATGTTTACAAGAATAGGATAAATGGATTAGCTTGAGAGGAAAACCTCGATATCAATGATTGTGAATCATTGATAGCCTGTGAATCTTGTCTTCTTGGGAAGATAACAAAGTAACCTTTTACTAGAAAAGGTAAAGGAGTCGATAAAATTCTAAGTCTCATACATAGTGATCTATGTGGACCTTGAACTTAAGAGCCAAAAGAAGACATTAATATTTCATTACAGATGATCTATCTAGGCATGGGTACGTCTGGGATGAATCATTTGAAATATTAAAATGATTCAATAATCAAAACAAAATAAACTAAATAAGATATTAAAACTCTTCAATCAGATTGAGAAGGCAAATATTTATCCAGTGAGTTTAAGACATATCTAGGAGAGAATAGGATTCTCTCTTAGTGGATTTTTTTTTGGAATATAGTGTATCTAAAAGAAGAAATTAAACTTTGTTAGACATGGTTCAATCCATAATAGAGTATACTTGTGTGCCTGTTGCAGGGTTATGCTCTTATGACTATTTTTTACTTTGAAAATTTACACCGAGTTAATCTATTGCATTGACTCCATATGGGATATGGATTGGGCATAGACCTAGACTCTCTCACTTTTAGGTTTGGAGTTGATCAGCCTATGTCATATATTTGCACATAGATAAACTTGGATCCTAGTCCAATAAGTGTTTAAGAGTTATTAATTCTACTATGTTAAAGAACATAAGATGTTCATTAGCAGTAGGGCATTCCTTTTGGAAAGATGTTCCTTAGAGAAGGAATTGATGCCTATCAAGTTGAACTTATAAAAGTTTGACTGATAAAAAAGAACCAATGTTATCTGATAAACCTATAGAACTGAATTTGATCAGATCAAATCTAGAGCCCATTAAAGTATTACCTTTAAGGAGATCCGGTAGAGTACCGTGTTAGTCGGATAGATACTTTAGTGTCCAGTTCTGGGATGGCGATCATATTGAGCTTGATAAGAATAACAAGGATTCGATCACCTATAAGGATATAGTGCAGTGTCCTGATTCTGAGAAGTGGCTTGGAGCCATATGATCTAAATTGAAGTCTATAAAAATCAATAGTGTATGGACACTAGTTGATCACCTGAAGGGATAAAACCCATTGGGTGTGAATGAATTTTTAATAGGATTAGAGTAGCGCAGATGGGAAGGTAAGACCTATAAAGCCCGTCTGAGTATCATCTCAGAGTTCGAACATACGTTCTGAACGTATATCTTAGTTATGAACAAAGACAAACCCTGCACTTATTATTGGGCAAAATGTTTTGTATTGTTATTTCTTGTGATGTTTGAGGATGAAATTCTCTTAATCCAGAATAGCATTCCAACATTGCAAGAAATAAAGGTTTAGTTATCATCTTATTTATCCATATACGAGATTAGACATGGTATACTCACTAGAGGTAGTGAGTAGATACCAGTCTGATCCAAGTAAGAGCCACTGAAGGATTGTATAGACAATCCCTAAGTATTTGAAAAATACTAAGGTCCAATGACTCAAATATGGAAGTACTGACTTAAAATATATGAATATTTTGATTTCAATCAGAACAAGATGATAACAAGAGAATGACAACTCATACCCTAATTGTAGGAGCAATCTGCTGAAAAGATTTCAAGTAGGATATTTTAGCCTATTCAGTTAGTGATGTAGAGTACATCATGGCATATGATGCTGCCATGTAAGCTGTGTAGTTACTGAGGTTCATTAGTAGGTTAGGAGTGGCACACTCCACCCATAGTCCAGTCCTATCATAGCACTAGAGCCATAGCTTAAGCTAAAGAACCGAAGGACTAGCTTATTCTGCATCATTTTTGTCTTAGATATTTGATTTGGGTGACATCGATCTTTAGAATATCGATGTAAAAGAAAAACTTGACTGACCCATTTGCTAAGGCCTTGAAACTAAGGAGTTTTATGAACTCAAGTGGAAGATAGGATATTTGATATCGTTCTGATTGGCTTTAGTCCAAGTGGGAGTTGTTGAAAAATGTGTCCTAAAACTAATCATCTAAGTAGTAGATGATTAAAATTAGTATATGAATTATCTAATAATAATAGTAATTTGACTGTTTCATCGTAAAAGTTCTATCTTCCTTAAATGAACTCCTAAATTATGATGAAATTCTTAGAACCATAATCAATCGATAAAGAAGAATTTATCGAATGGTTCTTAAATTATTCAGGATCAAATAATAAGTTATTAACAAGGATGATAACTTATCAAGTGTAGATCGCTATATGCCATATGCATTGGTTGTCCTTATAACCAAGTGGTGTGGAGACAATGGTATGACATTTAGGTGAGATGTAGGAGTACATCTGCATTGAACATGATCAATGTAGCACTCTACTATCTAGAGTAGCTAGCTAAGGCCAATGGGTATAAGTGTCCCTCCGATCTAAGATCGTCATGGTGACTTGCGAGCAACTCACTGTACTTTAATGCTGGACTGCCTGTATTTTTAATATAAGTGATGAAAGGTTTTTGGATACAGTCAAGTATTTGTAGAGTTGGTGTGTGAGTCAAGATGGGATTGACCACTCCTGATTAACTTCAAGAAAAGAATATCTCGCTGTGTTTCAATTTAGTGAAACCTAGGCCTGGGTAATCCTCGTGAGGTGTCACGGGATTTGCAAAATTTTGAGACACAATAGAGATGACTTGTATGAGTGTTTGAAAGTATACTCAAAGTTGTCTTGAGCATTATTGGTCATAGAGATGAATTATATGGTAACCATGGGCTAGAGTTCTAAGAATGTTGCTTTACATACATTCGACCTATCTGAATGTCAGGAACCATTGCTAGATGGTAACTTCGATTGGTACAAAAATTGATTTTTATACTATCAACTTAGGTTCAAACCTATGGGGTCACACACATTAGAGCTTGTAACATAATCGAATGGTTAATCAATGATTGAGAATCGTTTCGAGGTCAAACATTCAATGCGATTGATGTTTGACCTAATGCAAGTATTGCAGGAGGATCAATTAGTAATTGGATTGCTAATTGGCTCAATTTGATTGAGCAATTGGATTGAGATCAAGTCTAATTAAATTTGATTCAATTAGAATTGATTTGGATTTAATTAGATTAAGTCTAATTGATTTATTGGATAAGTCAATTGCAAGAAAAGAATAATTTTTTGTTTGACTAGGACTTGGGTGCACCTGATTAACTTAGGATTTAAATTAGATTTAAATCTTGATTTAATCTGATTTAATTATACTCCTAGTTGGACTAGGATCATCTTTAATTAGGTTACATTTAATCTAGTTTACATAAAATTTAAATTGGGTTTAAAATAATTTTGACCTAGTCAAACAAGAGGAATCCCAGTTGGACTAGGACTCTCTCTCTTTCACTTGCATCTAAGAAAGCCCACACCATATTTTAATTTTAGATTTTTTTCTATAATTTTTATGACTAAGAAATTATTTTTCACATTTCATTATCTTAGGAATTGAATTTAAATTTGATTTGGTCAAAATTATGAGGAAGTTGGAAATTGTTTCCTACTTGGAAGAGTCTTCTTTGACCCAAACTCCTCCCTCCCTTGTGCGCCAACTCTACCCACACCCCTTTATCTTATTTGACCTTTTTTCTCTTTGGTTTTGTATATGAGAATCAATGGTTACACAAAAGAATAAGTGGGAGGGGCGTCCAACTCTTGGACGCCCTATAGAAGTCCTCCTTTGACTAGGTTTTGACCTAGTCTTGCAATAAAAGATGGATGCCTCTTATGAGATGGTTTTAGGATATAAAAAATCCTATAAAAATCAAGAAAAAATAGAGGAGAAGGAGGAGAAGGCATGGAGGATTTGTGGTTCCAAGATTCTTGGAGAAGAGCCCTCAATTAAGACATCAAAGGTTGATGTCTTGAAGAGACAAGATAAGAGAAGATTGTCTTCTCTTATATTTTTCTTTTATGTTTCTCTCTTTCTATTTTATTTATAATTTTTATATGATAAAAATCTAAGAGAGAGGGGGGGCTTGAGGAAAGATGGTGCCAAAATCCTTAGAGAAAAGATCTTCATCTAGACATCAATCATTGATGTCATGAAGGCATAAAGGTAAGAGAAGATTATCTTCTCTTTATTTTCTTTTGAGTATCTTCTTATTCATTATTTTAATTGATTTTTATATGATAAAGATTTGAGTGAGAGAGAGAGAGGAAGAGAGCATGGACTCTGTGCTCCAAGGTGTTGGGGCATGGTGATCATTTTTGGACATGATCTGATCATGTCCTAATGCAAGAAGAAGAAGAGAAGAAGGTCTTCTCTTAGAGTTTTCTTGAGAGCCCTTCTTCTTAATTTTATTTATGAGACTTTTTATGAGAAATATCTGAGGGTGTGATATCTAAAAATTAAAAAAAAAATTAGAGGAGAAGGTCTCCTTTGAACCTAGCATAATAGATGTTTTTAGGACATCAACTGTTGACGTCCTGAAGGAGAAGATTTATCTTCTCCTAGGATTTTTTCTGTCTTTTTATTTTCTGATTTATGAAAGATCCAAGGGTTGGATTCCTCTCTCATTCCTCCTGATGTTCTTCATCTCTTTGATTATCCAAGAAATCTGAAGAACATGTATTTAATTAACCATCAGGAGGGATCCACGAGAAGTTAGCACTTCGAGCGGATCTTCGTTCAACCAACCTTCGATCTGTATTGTAGATTTCTATGGATTACCTGTAGAGGTAAATGCTTGTATAGCTCCAAAGGCAACAACAGATTTAACCACGAAGTTCTCAACCCGTGCAAAGGTAAGAGATCTAATCTCTTGGTGATCTTGGATTAGATCTAGAATTATTCTAGATCTAGGTATTGATGTGATCAATACTACTTATAATTAATTTAATTTTAGATTTATATTTGCATCATAATATGTTATAAATCTTTGATGTAGGATTTTGTAATTTGATTACATGTATGTTGTAGATTAAATAGTTTAATCTATATCTTCCACTTCTCTATATTTCGAAAAAATTTTGAAATCTATGCATGAAACCCTGCATATTTTCTATCAGCCTCCCTTGCCATGACGACATCTGCATCAACCCTCCTTTTTTGGCTTGCATCATGCAGGAGCCCATCCCGTCGAACTTCAAACTCTTCCTATTTGAATGTTATGATAGGACCACTGATCCAGTCGACCATCTCAATGCTTTTAGAACTATGATGTTGCTCCATAATACCTGACACCATCTTGTGTAGAGCCTTCCCCTCCACTTTTGAAGGAGTAGCTAGGAACTAGTGCTCGAGCCTTAAATTGGGTACCATCTTTTCTTTTGACTAGCTGAGCCATCAGTTTGTAGCTCATTTTATTAGCAACTAAAATCAGAGACAAGGTTCGGACTTCCTTGTCAATATCAAGCAAAAAGAAGGAGAGTCCATCCGAGCTTATGTCAGCTGCTTTAATGCTACTACTTTGGAGGTCTAAAACTTAGATCAATCTATTGCTATGGCTATACTGAAGGACGATTTTCAGAAGAATGATCTTCTCTTCTCCTTAGATAAGAAGTATCCTTGAGATTTTGTTGACATGCTGGCTGGGCTAAAGGCTATGCTCGAGCGAAGGAAATCCTCAAGCTGAAGGATGAAGAAGCCATAGAAGAGCAGCAAGTAGATGAATCCAGCAAGCCCACAATAATTGAAAAGTCGAGTGAAACTCGATTGTGCTCCAAAACTCCTCTTGAGTGTTGATAGGCCTGAACTCCACCTCAAGCATGTCAACCAAGAAGCCTAGATCGGAGGGCATGGTGGAACTCCCCTCCTCAACGGTTCCATAATTATGCTTCTCTAAATGCTCCTAAGACTCAAGTTTTGATGGAAATAAAGGAGCAGCTATCGAGGCCAGAGAGAATGAAGACTCACCTAACCAAGCACAACCCCAATAAGTACTATCTTTACCATCGTGACCATGGTCATGATACTGAAGAATGCATCTAGCTCCAAGATGAGATCAAGGAGCTCATCAAATAAGGTTGACTGAACCATTTTTTGAGATGTCAATTAGAAAGAAGGGAGGATCCACCAAGAGCTCTGCCATAGTCTGAACCATCCTAGAGAGATGAGCCGTAGGAAGATCGGCCCCCACTTAGAATCATCAACACCATTGCTGGGGCACATGAGCAAGGAGAAGTTAGTAGATCTGCAGAGCTGGCAAAGAGGTAGAGGACTGAGAAGTCTATCACTTTCACTAAGGAAGAAGCATGGGAGATTCAGTTTCTGCACAATGATGCGGTTGTAGTTA
This sequence comes from Cocos nucifera, assembly GCA_006176705.1. NCBI lineage: Eukaryota > Viridiplantae > Streptophyta > Magnoliopsida > Arecales > Arecaceae > Cocos > Cocos nucifera. The sequence goes on along the minus strand of QRFJ01000508.1, from coordinate 67,489 downwards.
TTTTAAACATTGCTAACTATGATGTACACCTCATTTTGATTGATAATGAAAGCTCTGCTGATATTTCATTTTATGATGCATTCTCTAAAATGTCTATACCTAACAATCGCATGGGGCCTATAAGCTCCCCATTAGTCAGATTCGCTAGCAATGAAGTATCCGTTGAAGGAATAATTACTTTGTCTATTATGGCAGGTCGGTACCCAACCCAATCAAAGGCTCAAGTTTATTTTCTAGTAGTAAAGGCTCCTTGTGCTTATAATGCAATTCTTGGTTGATCTAGTTTAAATGCACTTCGGACTATGGTTTCAATCTATTACTTGAAGATGAAGTTTCCAACAAATCATGGGGTTGGAGAAGTTAGAAGAGATCAAGCATTGACACGACACTGTTACACCATTGCCTTGCAAGGAGGAAAGCAAGCAGATCCTTGTCCAGTAGATGGATTTGATACCCATAATGACTTGACTGAAGAGTGGGGGGAACCCATCGATGACCTTGTTGCAATTTCTTTGAATGATGGAAATGAATATCATACTATTCAAATCAGCTCTAACCTGGAAGAGAGAGTCAGGAAGCAGCTTGCCATCTTCTTATGAAAGAATGCCAATGTCTTTGCCTAGGTACCTATAGATAAGCCAGGAATTGATGCAGAAGTAATGGAACATTATCTAATTATGGATCTAAAGCTCTAGTCAGTGAAGCAAAAGAGGCACAGCTTTGCACCAGAGCAGCAGAAGGCCATCATAGATGAAGTCGACAAGCTTCTTAAAGCCAATTTCATCCAGAAAGTATCATATTCGTACTGGATTGTAAATATCATCCTCATTAAGAAAGTAAATGGCAAGTGGAGGATGTGCATAGATTTCATAGATTTAGACAAAGTTTGTCCAAAAATAGCTATCCTTTATCTAGAATTAACCAATTGATGGATGCAACCTCGGGCCATGAAACCCTCACTTTCATGGATGTCTTTTTCAATTGCAATCAAATTTGGATGGCATCAAAAGATGAGAAAAAACTACTTTTATTACTAATCATGATTTTTATTATTATAAGATTATGTCCTTTGAACTTAAGAAAGCATGTGCCACCTATCAACGTTTGGTGAATAAGATCTTCAAAGAGTAGATCGACCACAATATGGAGATCTATGTGGATGATATGTTAGTTAAAAATCGATCTTCAACAAATTATATCGCTGACCTAGAGGAGACCTTCAACACACTCCAAAAGTATAAGATGAAGCTGAATCCAACCAAATATGCCATCGGAGTAACCTCGAAAAAGTTCTTAAGATTTATGATATCAAAGCATGGTATTGAAGCAAATCCCAAGAAGATCAGAGCTATTCAAGAAATGATTGCACTAAAAATAATAAAAGAAGTTCAACGCCTGACAGAAAAGATCGCGGCTCTAAACCAATTCATTTTGAAGTCGGTCGAGCATTGCATACCCTTCTTTCAAGTACTCAAGCAACCAAAAAATTTTTGCTAGACTTTTGAGTGTCAGCAGGCCTTTAAAAAGTTAAAAAGCTATCTCAGCTCACCTCCTCTCCTTGCCAAATCCGAACCTAGTGAGGAACTTTTCCTGTATCTGGCGGTGTCACCCGCAACAATTGGAGCTATCCTAATTAGAGAGGAGGCAAAAATCTAGAAGCTTATCTACTACATATGTCGAGTTCTGAGGGATGCTAAAATAAAGTATACAAAATTGGAAAAGCTAACATATGTTTTGCTGATTGTAGCAAGAAAGCTCTGACCTTACTTTCAGGGACATACCATCACAATTCTCACTGATCAACCAATCAAGGCTGTTCTCCATTGGCCCGATACCTCTGGAAGAATAGCTAAATGGGTAATCAAGCTCATTAAGTTTGATATAAATTTTCAGCCATGGCCATCCATTAAAGTTTAAATATTAGCCAACTTTGTAGTAGAATGCACCATCCCTGATTCGATTAAGCTTGAATATCAAGAAGTTAGTTCTTCCAGTTTGCAGCTGAACTTCATAGAGATAAAAGTAGATTTTCCTAAGGACTTTTGAGCCCTATATGTAGATGATTTGTCTAATGCTTCAGGAGCAAGTGTAAGCTTGATTCTAATCAATCCAGAAGGAGTCTTTGCTAAATATGTGCTACACTTCGAGTTTCCTGCAATAAATAATGGAGCTGAATATGAAGCTCTAATTGTTGGGTTGAGGATAGCTAAAGAATTGGAAGCCCACTATGTGAAATTCTATTGTGATTCTTAATTGGTGGTAGGACAAGTTAATGATATTATGAAGCTTGGGAAAAAAGCATGCAGAGGTATTTAAAAAAAGTAAGAAGCCTAATTTCAGCCTTCAGCAACTTTGATATTCACCAGATTCCTAATGTAGAAAATACTAGAATCGACCTCTCCAAATTAGCTACTCTAGCTCCAAGTGAATTACCAAAAGAGGTCTTCTTCAAAGCCCTATAACATCCAAGCTTGAAAGAATCTTAAACTGTAATGCAGGTCAACGCTGAGCCTAGCTAGATCAACCCACTTATTTTATACCTTAAAGATAGCACACTCCCCAAAGATCTGAAAGAAGCTCGAAGGTTGAGAAACCAAGCATCTTGTTATGTTCTATATGAGAATAAGTTATATAAGAGGTCATACTCCTTACTACTTTTTAGATGCCTTCGACCTTCTTAAGCTGATTATGTACTGAAGGAAGTCCATGAGGGTATATATGGAAATCACCTTGGGGCAAATCATTATCTTATAAATTGCTTCATCAAGGATATTACTAGCCGACTATGCAATAAGATGCCATTGATTATGTGAGAAAATATGACCATTGCTAGAGAAATGCAAATATTCAGAGACAACCAGCTATGCAACTTACACCCTTATGTGCTCCATAGCCATTTGCATAATGGGGGATGGATATACTTGGGCCTTTTTTCATGGTATTTGGATAACAAAAATTTTTTTCTAGTAGCTATAGATTACTTCACTAAGTGGTTGCCAAAGATCACTGAAGTTAAAGTATAGAACTTCGTCTGAAAGTCAATAGTTTACAGATTTAGCCAATCTCAGTCTCTCATCATAGATAATGGATGTTAGTTTGCAGGAGCAAAATTTATTAAGGTCTATGAAGATCTGAACATCTTCCATCATTTTATGTCAATAGCCCATCCATAGGCAAACGACGAAGTTGAGGTAACAAATAGGACCCTATTGCAAGAGATCAAAGCGAGACTCAAAAAGGCAAAAGGAACATGGGTGGATGAACTCTATTATGTTCTCTGGGCTTATAGAATCAGTCAAAGACTACCAACTGGAGAAACTCCCTTTGTCCTAGCTTTTGGAATGGAAGCAGTAATACCAGTCAAGCTCGGATTTTCCTCGGTACGAGTTGAAGGCTTTAGTGAACAGGATAACTCACAGGACCTCAGAGCGAACCTCGACCTATTAGAAGAAAAGTGAGAAAAGACCTAAATTAGGATGGCAGCTTACAAATAGAAAGTGGCTTGCTATTATAATTCTAGAGTCAGAGGTAAAATTTTTAAAGTTGGAGATCTAGTGCTGCAAAGGGTAGATATCTCTCAACCTTAAAGCCAAGAAAAACTTGCTCCAAACTAAAAAGACCCTTATGAGGTCGTGAAAATCATTCGACCAAGAACATACTATCTAAAGGAGCTCAGATGGGTTACACTTTCGCGATCATAAAATTCAAAAAACTTATGAATGAACTATCAATAATCTCATTTTAATAAAATTTTCTTACTTTAACATTCTTATCTTTGGTGCAAAACTATGCGATGACAGGAAATTATCCAACCAAACTTTATTTTTAAATGAAGTAAAAGACCTCCGGTTATTTAAAACAGGAGGTTAACCTCATCATAGTGAGGGTGAAGGTCTCCGATTATTTAAGATAAAAGGTTAACCTCATCCAAGCGAGGGTGAAGGCCTCTGGTTATTTAAGATAGGAGGTTAACCTAATCATAGCGAGGATGAAGGCCTCCGGTTATTTAAAATAGAAGGTTAATCTCATCCAAGCGAGGGTGAAGGCTTTCGATTATTTAAAACAGCAGGTAAACCATGAACATGAAGACTTCTAGCTCATAGAGGCATCAAATTGAATTAAAAAACCCTTGTACATAAACAAAGGGGACAAATATACAAGATGCAGAATTGAAGTTATTATTGCGAGATGACGTCGACAGCAGGCATGATAAGAAAAATAAAGAGAATTAGCAAGTATCAAACCAAAGTGGAACACAGAAACATAAAATAAAAGAAATATCATTGCATTAAAATTGAAGTTTATTATACAGGTCTTCAAGACTAGTTACAAAAAAAAAAGAGAAACTAAAGTCCTACTCAAAATTAGACTTCAGACTGCTGACCCCAGTTAATATAAGAGCATGTTTCAAGTCATTGACTTTCTCTTCAAGATCTCTTCTTGTCGCTAAACTCTTACCAAGTAATTTGTTAGCTCTTCTGAGATCATCTTCTATTTCTCTTAGTCTTTTTCTTAGAACTGCAGATTCAGTTTTGGCATCCTTCACTGCATTCTCATTGTAAGTTGTCTGAATTCTAAGTTGCAAGAGTTCGGCCTTGGTCTTCTCATGAATCGTTTAAAGATCCCCCATAATCATCCTCAAAGAGGCGATCTCCTCTGGGTCTCCTTTTGGGCCAATCCGAGCTTTATCTGATTGCTTACAAAGTTGTGACACTTCAGTGCTAGCTACCTTAAGTTTCTTTTTTAGATCCTCAATCTGCCCGCACCAGCCAATCCGATAAGTATACTTTCGATCTAGGCCAAACCCCTCTCCAGCTCACTGATCTTCTCTTTTGCTTCATGAAGCTCGGCCTTGGCTGTCCGGGTCTAGGATTTCTCACTAATGCGCTTCTTGGTTTCTAAAAGTTTTTTGCTTAGATGGCTTTTCTTGGTAGTATATTCTTTGAAGAACTGCTTGAAGGATTAGGAAAGACAATTAATTTCGACAGCAGCCTCACTATAATTTTTTTTTTTTGATTTTTGAAGCTTGTCCTCAACTTTCTTCAATTTTTTGCTAAGATGGCAAACTTCTTTTCTTAATTTTTTATTAGCAGCCTTCAAGAGGGTCCCTTAAGGCTGAGATTTGGTGTCCATAGGAGACTGCATTAATGCAAGAAAACATCATGACACAATGGTAGGGCAAAAAAAAAGTTCATTTTTATTACTAAAATGTTCTGAATACAGGAACAAGTAAAAAAGAAGAAAAGTACAATTATAGAAAGCCTCCAACCTCTTGAGGAAGAATAGTGGATGAACTTGGCACGACTTTAGTAGTCTCAGGCTCTCGAGTAGGATCAGAAGTTGTGATGGGAAGCTCGATGGAAGGTAAATTGTTGGTGGCAGTAGAAGGCCCGGCTTCATCATCAGAGGACTCCCCCATCAAGAAACTGAGATCAAGCTTGAAAAATCTTTCAGCCATCCTCCCTTGGCAGACCACAAACCCTTTGAGGAAGGCCTCCTGGGTGAAGGCTATTTTGATGTCCTCCATTGCCCTAGAGGACTTGAGGACCTCGACGGCCCACTCCCTCTCCGCACCAACCTCCTCCTTGGCCTTTGTCTAGTTGTTCTCTTCTAAAGTTAAGGCAGTTTTCAGTTCTACTGATGTTTGCTCCTTTTCCCAAAGTTCTTGCCGAAGGCACTTAACTTCAACTGAGTGAGCTTCCCTCAAATGCCTAACCTCCACCTAGGCCTCTTAGATAGCTTTCAAAGCCTTAGCTTTGCGAAGGTTTGTTGCTTCTGCATGGGCATATAGATAATGCCCCAGCTACAAATAACAATATACAAGTTACAGCTTCAAAATTTATTGGTGTTCAACTTCGCACAAGGAAGAAGTTAATTACCTCGAGGAAGGTTGCAAAAGATTTTCTAATCCTTTCCTCATCTTTCATGCGAACCATCTTTTCAAAAATGTGTGGAAAGATGCATCCTTCCATCAAAGGCTGGACGACCTCGCAGTCGTCCAGAGAGCCCTACTCCTAATTGAAGTTCTCGCCACCAGATCCTTCGATTCTTCCAACTCTTTCAGTGGTGGCTTTCTTTTTCAGGTAGCTGCATTATTAAGCGAGGTCAAGCTCGGAGCAACCGTAGTTGTGGGAACAAGTGCAGTTTGGTTCGGCATGACCAAACTTGGATCTGCAGCCCTTGCCCACTTTGATGGCTCTCTCGAAGAACTGCCCTTTCTCTTAAGGGTTTTGATTGCTTGGGACAGTCGGTTTAGCTCTTCCAAAGCCATTGCTGCAGCAATGGAAGAAACTAAGGTCAGAAGAAAGGGTAAAACATAACTAGTAAGATGTGAAAATGTACCTATTGGATTGAGGGGACTTAAGCTAAGATTGAATAATGTCTGGGATTCTAACAAATTGGATAGTGGAGGAGCTCGGTAGCTTCTTAATTTACTGACCAAGTCGAGGTTCTCTCTTTCCAATCCAGAAGCTCGGTGAATGGAGTCTCTCAATTGCCCCCAAGAAAGAAGTCCTAGTTCTAAAGAAGGGTAGAAAATATAGAAAAATTTTTTCTTTCAATTGTGAATGGAAGAAGGGGCATCCTTAAGTAACCCCATTTTGCCAAATTGGAGGGATAGGTACCACTAATCCTTGGCGGTGGGGTGACATTTGAAGGTAAAGTAGTTGCGGAATAAGGAGATGGTAGAATGAACCTTAGCTAACATACAAAGAGAAAAGAATCCTATAATAAATCTAAAAGAATTCAGCACCAGGGAAGCTAAGAAAATATTCAAAAAATAAAAAAATCTTACTACAAAAAGAGGAAAGTAGAAGTCTTAGTCTAGCACGAAAGGCCCTTAAATACAAGCATATGCAAACTGAGGAAGGGGCACAAGCTCGATCGCTTGGTCCAAAAAGCTCCAATTCATATTCAAAAGAAATTCTGTACTTAATTCTTATAAAAGAAAGGTCTTCGGAATGCAAAGAATAGAAAATGGTCTCGAGGATGAAGGTCGGCCGTGGTGCCTTGATGGGTTCTACTATTTTCCTAAAGCTTGGATTTGGTAAGTTCGGATGGGCCAGACTCCTAGAACCGGAGGACCAAGATACTTTGAAAGATATTTGGATCAAACTTAACTAGAAAAACCCATAGAAAATTAGAAGAAGAAGGCTACAAAATTTTGGAAAGAATATGGGAAGAACGGTGAATCTTTATAAAGAAATAGAAAGAGCAAAAGTAGAAGAAAAGAAAGAAAATATGAAGAAAGGAATCAAGAGACTAATCTAAACCATTCAAAAGACTCAAGAAGGTAGTCGGAAGAGAGGGAGGCTGATGGAAAAGTTGCTGGCGGTCGGAGGAGTTGTGACGAAAGGAGAGCAGATGTGAGGATTTGTGGTGCTCCCAATCTTGGAAGGCCATGGGAGGAGTCAGGGAGTTGGCTCTAGAGATTTCAGGAGCTTGGTTAGTGCTTCGAAGATCTGGAACACAAGGTGAAGCAAGAAACTAAAGCCAAAAAATCAAGACTGCAGAAAGAAGATTTTCTTCAGGTTAATCGGTTCAATCCAAAATTGGGTCGGCTAAGTCTCAGAGCATAGGCAAAATAGAGAGCTGTGCATTCAGAATTGCTAGCATGGCACAGGATTGGGCTGGCTCAATTTCAGACTGAGCCATCCCAGTGGAACTTAGCCAGCTCAGTTCTGAGACTGAGTCGGCTCAGTGCGTGGGCAGAGTTACGCAAGGGTCTATTTTGGGCTAGGGTCAAACTTAGCTGGCTCAGTGCGCGGGTAGAGTTACGCGAGGATCTATTTTGGGCTAGGGTCTGGGATGATCCTAGGGGTCTTAAGGCCTAATTTGAGAGGTCTTAAGGGGGCTAATTCATATATAGGTCGGGTCTAGATCCAAAGGATGAGAGCATGGGAGACATGGGTGTATATGGGCTTAGTGAGTATTTTCATATATTGGATTAGTCGGAGAGTTTTTTGGTCGGGCCTAATGGCTATGTATACATACATAGGCTGTATTAGGATTTCATAATGCTGTGAATGCTATGAAATACAGACCTTTTATTTCTCAACTCTCTTCTTCTCTTCTCTCTAGAGTTGCCATCCTAGGGTTCTTGAAGAAGCCTTAGAGAAGGAGGCATCTCCCTCAAGCCCAAGGAGGGAGGCACCCCATCATAGATCAAGGGTGGAGGATCGGTGGTGTGCTACCCATAGAGAATATCACAGGTTCCTTCAGATCCATGCTAAAGATCAGGGGCTTCTGCAACATGTTATCGGGGCTTATGATGTCAAGGATGATTGGCATTCGAACGATTTCATGGAACATCAATTGGTATCGGAGAGAGGAGATGCCAGTTGGTGTACTTACATATGGAATCAGAGCCAAGTTTCAGAGCCTGATGGTGCATGGAAGGAAAGGAGAAGTCCTACAAGGTAAAATCAAAAATTTGCATAAGGATTCCATGGTATGTCTCAAATCTACCTTGTTATTGTTGTGGTTTAGCTAACCGAGAGTAGCGGGTTGAAGGTGGAGGTTGAGAGGATTAATGAGAAGGAATTTTTCTGAGGTGGAAGGATTTGGTGCATGATTTGCTGATCGGTCTTGATGGAATGGCTAGGATGTATGACGGTTATGTGACAAGCAAGAAGCGCTGGAGGGCTACAGTAGCACTTCCCTAAAGATATAGGACTGAGAGAGGTTCGGCGATGCAACAGCTAAGGAAGATATCTCAGTAGAAAGCATCAGGGTTCTCTAGGAAGATGGACAGCGAAGGGCTATTGAAGAGAGGTTTTCCATGGGATAATGGTTGAAGGAAAGTTGAAGAAGCGACTATACATCCTTCGATGTCTGGAAGATGGGAAAGTAGTTGAAGATGTATTCAATGGTTTGACCAGAGCATGGATTTATGAAGGTCCAGCAGGTTAGGGTTAGGCAGCTGTAGAGCAGCGCAGAGATGAGTCAGGGAGCACTGGAGTGCTGCAGGAGCTCTAGCCTAGAGGCACAGAGCTGAGAGAGGCTCGGTGGTGCAACAGTCGAGGAGTGTATTTCAGTAGAGAGTGTCAGTGGTATCTTAGGGAGATCGGATGAAGGTCTCAGAGAAAGCCGAGGGTCTCAGGGAGCACCAGAGGCATATAGCAGTCGAGAGTACCATGGATCAGGTTACTTCTATAGGAGCACCAGGGAGAGTCACGGTTCAGGTGGAGGATGGTTCCTTAGGCGCAACTAAAGCAATGGCTGGTGCAGGGGTAGAAGAGAAGGACTAGGGTGGAATTTCCTAGGATTCAGTCATTGGTTTCAGAAGAGTTGGATGAGCTCTTAGGTTTCGGAGGTGCCCGTGGATTGCGGAGGTATCTGAGATGGCTTTGAAGAGGGCTACAGAGTGTGGAGGATTCAAAGGGGCAGCAATAGTGTTCGAGGTGCAGTGGCAGACTCAGCAGTGCAGTGTTGAGTGGTTGGCCTCCAGGGACTCGATGATGGAGTCAAGTTCTATGGCATCAGATGGACTTTGGATATAGGTGGAGCTCCACAGTGGTGGCTTCATAAGTGGAGAAAAAATTTATCATGAGTTCAGAGTGCCGGTGATGCACAGTTCTAGATAGAGCGGCTCATGCAGGTGGACGGACATAGCTATGAGGAGATCATGTTAGGTGGTACAGCATGTGTTGGTGTAGGAATGCTGTCGGCTCTCCAGGAAAGTCTAGAGAAGGTGATGCAGCTACTAAGCAGAAGGGATCCTACAATTTCAGGATGGTGCCAAGAAGCAAGCATAGGTCTTCAATTATGGAGGCGGTCATTCCAAAGGCCTCTAGGGTGCACAACAACTGAAGAGGATTGGTAGAGGCAATGATTGCGCAAGGGGTTGTCGAGTGTGTAGGGACAGTGGGATCATGCAGGAGGTCATTGTCGAGGGATTTGCTAAGGCTTGGAGCACCAAGATGGAGATTGTGAGGATTTATGGTGCTCCCAAGCCTTAGAAGGCCACGAGAGGAGTCAATGGGTTGGCTCTAGAGATTTCAGGGGCTTGGTTGGTGCTTCGGAGACCTGGGACATAAGGTGAACCAAGGAACCAAAGTCGGGGAATCAAGATTGTAGAAAAAAAAAATTTTGTAGGTTAGCTGGCTTAGTCCAAAATTGGATTGACTAAGTCTTAGAGCATAGGCAAAATAGAGAGCTGCACGTTCAGAACTGCTGGCACGGCATAGGATTGGGCTAGCTCAGTTTCAGACTGAGCCGACCTAGTGGAACTTGGCTGGCTCAGTTCTGAGACTGAGCTGGCTCAGTACACGGGCAGAGTTATGCGAGGGTCTGGGATGATCCTAGGGGTCTTAAGGCCTGGTTTGAAAGATCTTAAGGAGGTTAATTCATGTATGAATTGGGTCTAGATCCAGAGGATGAGAGCATGGGAGACATGGGTGTACATGGGCTCGATGAGTGTTTTCATGTATTGGATTAGCTGGAGAGTTTTTTGGTCGGGCTTAATGGCTATGTATAAATACATAGGCTGTATTAGGGTTTCATAATGCTGTGAATGCTGTGGAATATAGACCTTTTCTCTCTCAACTCTCTTCTTCTCTTCTCTCTAGAATTGCTGCCCTAAGATTCTTGAAGAAGGCCTAGAGAAGGGGGCGTCTCCTTTAAGCCCAAGGAGGGAGGTGCCCCATCACAGATCCAGATGGAAGATCGGTGGTGTGCTGCCCATAGAGAATGTCACAGGTTCCTTCAGGTCCGTGCTAAAGATCAGAAGCTTTCGCAACATGATATCAATGCTTGTGATGTCAAGGATGATTGGCATTCAAGCGATATCTTGGGTCTACAATTTAGTATCAGAGCTAGGTGATGCCTGAAACGTTATGGACGATAATAGCGGGATGCCTGGAGAAGATGAAGGATGGCCAATAAAGGAGAGAGCAGGCGAAAGTAGGCGGACAAGGGTGAGAGAGATGTTTAAATAGATGAAAGAGGTTAGAAGTAGTAATGATTGTAGATCCTCTTCACCCAGCCTTTACTTGCCACATGACCCACTCATAGTCGATGTCTGCTAAGGCGGTAATGACACCGTACATAGAGCATCGTGCCAAGAAAGAATTTTGAGTACCATGATCATTTCAAGTTACTTAGTCATTAAGGAAGCTTCGGTGCCAGTCGAAAAAGCTAAAACTTTTTACCTTCTAGAGGCGGAAAATCGGTAGAGGACTTTGGCAATCGCAATTTTGGTACTTCCTTCATTTGATCTTTGAACTTGAAAGTAGGAGAACAAGTGTTGGGGATAAAATAACACTAGCTGAAGTCCAATAAGATGTCCAAACTTGATATGACTTCATCCAATGTTGCAATAGTTATGGCCGAACTTCGATTGAACTGATTTAACTTAAAGGGGTTGACCTTCAAACCATGTATGCTGGACGAACTTCTTAGTGGTGATAATCTTCTTTCTCTCAATAATTGTAGAACTCTTTCAAGACATGATGAATTCCATCCGACCAGACTTGAGCAATAAAGGGCATGATAACTAACTCTAGTCCTGATGATAATAGAGCCCAATCAAAGATTGAACCTCAACATCCTTCGATTTCATCTATGGTGGACCTTGAATATGGCCAGATTCTTTTATGGCATATAGCATATCTCATTAACCTTGCAGTAGGAACCTTGCCCAGCCAAATTCTTCCCCAATCATATTCTATCCCAATCGAACTCCTTTATTCTACTTTACGGACAATGGCAAAACTCGTGTGTCACCTAATTTCTTTATCTCTTTTTGATAATTATAGATCCAACCAGCCTGTACTACACATATTTACCATTCGAATATGAATAGTGAAAGGACTTCATCATCAACATGAATTTGATTTTCAAACTAGAATGGCAATCACTCTACAAATAATGAATTACAACACTCCTTCGATCCAAACTTCAAGCCGATCTTGAAGGTAGTAGATCTTTTGAAAACAAAATGGATGGCACCAGTAAGAAGTTCACCCATTTCAACTCCCGACCTACTTCGAAGATGGATGAACTCCTTCTAAAAATTTGATAATGGTTTGAAAAGTTCAATAATTCCCTCTTTGGACTCCAGCTTGAATGCTTCCATCAATTTCTGGCTGACTTTGAAGATGGCTGAACTCCTCAAAGCTATTGAAGACAGCACCAATAGATTCTAACCAGCGCCAGGTTCGACATCTGCCATTCACAAGCCGTTCTCCAAGTTCTACCCATCTAGCTTCAAGTTCTTTATTCTAACACACGTGACCTGCTAATAGGTGTAGAAGCTACATCCAAACTCCAACAAATAGAACTCAACCACCTATAACTCGCGATAAACTATAGCCCACTCTCTATAACAAATTCCACGTGGCCTAAACGATCCACTAGTATTCTATTATGGCTATTAAATTTATTCTATTACAGGCTTTGCCCATATAAGGGACCTTCCAGATATGTTTTCTTTTTAAGCACTCTTCTCTATTGTTAATTCTCCTAAGTACTCCATTCTTGTTGGCCAGAGAACTAACTTGATCATTGAAGGATTTTGCCAGAGCCACCCACCTCCGATTTGGATTTTGCCTTATAGTTCTCATTGGCGAGCTCATCTTTATCGGCTCCAGCAAACTCTGACATCAACACCATTTTCTACGCCAATAAGACTGTAGAGAAAAGTGCCTCGAATTCTTCCATAATAAGCCCATAGCGAGGTCCAAGATGATGAATGGAGTCCAACGAGCCCAAAAACAGCCTGCATGGACCTCCAGATCATTTTCCTTTCCATTTTGCATGATCCAAGATACTGTTCCATGGATTGATCACGATCCAATGGCTCTGGTTCGAGTTGGTCCTAATCGAATGGCTAAGATTCGATCTAAGCCTGATCAGGACTATTATGCACGATCCGATGGCCCAGGAGGGAGCTGATCATGATCGAATGGTCTAGATGTGATCTCGAGTGTATTTAGGACTGGATTTCATACTAGAATATTATTTTTGAGTTTCTGAAGTCTATATAACTTTGATTGATGAATCATTTATTGTATTGGAAAGCTGGTCACATCCCAGAGGTGTTGAGAGACTTTTTGAGAGATTTTAGAGAGCTTTTATAAAGATTTTGGGGCTTCTTACTGAGAGACTTTTGTACAAGAATTGAGTGGTAAGTTCTTTTTGTATTATTTAATTTTCTCTCTCATAGTGAAGCTTTGCATGCCCCATGGAGGTGAGCCTTTGGGCTAATCCACGTACTTAGCTGCTTTCTTATTTTTGCTTTCTTCTTTCTTCCAATTGTAATTCATCAGTATTAGATTCTTAACAAGTGGTATCAGAGTAGCTGATATCCCAATAGATTAGTATCAAAGCCAGACAGTACCAGAGCATAGATTATAGCAGTAAATAGAGATTGAAGAATATGGAGAAGACAAGTGCAATCAAGGTGGAGATCAATAGGTTCGATGGGAAGGGCAATTTTTCTTTATGGCAAGCAAGAATGAAGGATGTTCTCATCCAACATGGGTTGATCGATGCTCTCTTGAACGATAAGATGCCAGCTACCATGAAGGTGTAGGATTGGAAGCGAATCCAGATACAGGCGGTGAGCATAATTCGCTTATACCTAGCAGATGATGTGATGATCCATGTGCTTCACGAGACTTCTCCGATGATGCTATGGTTGAAGCTTGAGTTGTATATGGTGAAGTCGCTCACCAACACGCTATTCTTTTGGAGGTAGTTCTACCAGCTGTGAATGGATGAAGGCCAGAGCATGCGGAGCATCTATCCAATTTTTAGAAGATCCTCAGCATTGGCAAAAAAGTTGAAGAGAAGATCAGGGCATTCATCTTGTTAGCATCGCTCTCTCCTTTATATGAGTTCTTAGTAACTACTCTTATAGCAAAAAAGTGCACCATCAAGATAGACGAGGTCACTACAGCGATACTCCAAAATGAGGTTCTCAGGAGAAAAAATCCAGCTTCGAGCTTAGATGGTAGCAGTTCAACTTTCACAATTTTTGAAGGAGCAGGAGATAGTAGATGAAGCAGCAGAGGATTGCGAGGAGGATGATCCAAGTCCAAGACGAGGGACCAAAGCAAGATCAGATGCTACAAGTGCGATGAGTTGGAGCATCATATCAAAGATTGCCTACAACTTAAGAATCGAATGAGGGCTACTGTAGTGACGGCCAGTAGCGAGTCAGAAGATGATGTCCTTGAGATATCTAGCAAGGTATCAACTTCTTTCTAGTAGTGGATTTTAGATTCTGCATGCACATATCATGTTTATTATAGAGAAAAATAGTTTGACTTTCTAGAGAGTAGTGAGGGTACTATTTATCTACCAAATGAATCGAGCTATGCGATTAGAGGCATTAGGATGGTCAACTAGAAGATACATGATGGTACAATAAGGAGATTGGGAGAGGTTCGATACATACCTAATTTCATATGAAATCTTATCTCACTGAGCAGACTGGATTCAAACGGCTATAGATGAGTAGCTGGTGATAAAATTTTGAAGGTCATGCATGGTGATAGGATGATATTGGAGGGAAAGAAGAAGATGAGAGAATATTACTATCTGACAGGAAGCTCAGTACGTGGTAGAGCTTCAGGAGCTAGAGGGAGCCCAATGTGAGGTGGAGCTCCAAGTAGAGGTGGATCGAGCATGAGACCAAAGACTAGGGAGGATAAGAGGCAACATTGTAGAGTGAAGTTCCTATTGCCATAGGAGACTTTTCCAAGCAGGTCTTTGGTTAGAATGGACACAGCCCATGATGGAGGTAGGATAGAGTGGCCTAGCTCGACTCTCATGTTTATCCATCCATGAGACAACAAGCGTACCCTAGGACATAAGGGTGAGATGGATCACCGGCTCTCAGAGATAGGTAGAGATAGAATATCGAGTTGAGGTGGAGATTATTGAGAAAAGCACCTCAATTTTTTTCATAATAAATCCACAGTAAGATCTAGGATGATGAATGGAGTTCAACGAGCCTAAGAACAGCCCGCATGGACTCTCAGACCATTTTTCTTTCTATTTTGCGCGGTCTATGGCATTGTTCCATAGACCGATCGTGATCTGATGGCTCTGGTTTAAGCCAGTTATGATCAAATGACTAAAATTTAATCCAAGCCTGATCAGAACTGTTGTGCATGATCCGATGGCCCAAGAGGGAGCTGATCATCATCAGACTGTTCAGATGCGATCTCGAGTGTGTTTAGGACTGAATTTCATACTAAAATACTATTTTTGAGTTTTGGAGTCTATATAGGTCCTATTGATGAACTATTTATTATGTTGGAAAGCTGGTGATGTCCCGAAGGTGCTGAGAGGCTTCTTAAGAGATTTTATAAGAATTTTGAAGTTTCTTATTGAGAGATTCTTGTACAAGGGTTGAGTGATAAGTTCTTTTTGTATTGTTTAGTTTTCTCTCTCATAGTGAAGCTTTGCATACCCTATGGAGGCAAGCTCTTGGGCTAATCCATGCACTTGGCTGCTTTCTTATTTTTGATTTCTTCTTGCTTTCTATCATAATTCGTCGGTACTAGATTCTTAACAAGAGGTATCAGAGTAGCCGATATCCCAACAAAGACTGATAGCTAGATTGGAAGGAGGACTAAATCTTCAAGGACATCTAAAGAACCTTGCTGGACCAAAAATACATCGAATCAGATGCATTCTTTCCTGTTCTTTATTACTCCTTTTTATTTTCTTTTCTCTATTGAGGACAATATCGATTAAGTTAGAGAAAATAATAACTTTTTTTTAAAAAATTTAAAGTCCTCGAAGAAGTTAGTATTTAGCATTTAGACATCCAATTATACTTAAGAATTGAGTTAAACTAAGTATTTTTAAAACAAAATTAATGCACAAACTAGAGAATTTGTGAGATACTAAGGGATTAAGTATTAAGAAAATCTAATAAAAAGTTAAGTTTAAAATATAAATAATTTTTTTTTGAATATTTTTGATTTTTTCTAATAGCATCAAAGAAGAGTTTACTTTTTATGGACTTGTGTAGGATAACTATACATTTTTCATGAAATAAAAAAATATTTTTAAAATAAAATAGTTTTCAAAAATTTTTTACTAAGTAATTAGGCCTCTTTGCCTAAACAAGTACTGAGTTTCATGTCAAAAGGTGGGAAGGACAAAGAAGCTCGTTTGATTCGAACTAGTAAGTTTGAGGGATATTTTAAAGCTAACTTGTTTGAAAATCATTGGCCCAAAACTTGCTACATGGATCAAGTAGAAAGTTTAAAGAATTATGATACTAAATAATGGTACAACATTAAAAAAATAAAAAAAATATATTGGTTTCCTACTGAGTAACCAGATCTCATTGCCTAAATAAGCAATGATATTCATATCAAAAAGTGGACAATATGAAAAAAAATTATTAAATGAAGGATGGAAGTAACAATATACTTATTCATATGAAAGTTAGACGATTTAGAGATAAAGATAGGAACAATTTAGAAAAAGTTCCTAAAAAAATTACTATTCTTTACTTAATTTTCATATTGGTAAGTACTAATATCCTGATGACATATCTCACTTATGCTCTACTGAATATCAATGGCCCTTTTAAAAATTATTAATAAAATTTAAAATTTGTAAACTAAAAGGTATCTAAAACTAAATTCTTTCTTTACTTAAGAATGAGCAAAACTTAAGTTGGAGGGTGTGATATTTATTATAAAGCATTAAAAAAAGCATTAATTTATAAAATAATTTATCTTTATTTTTAAAGAATTGATACTTTTATTTAACTTATGCAAAAAAGATGATCGTCGATGAAAAGAGCTTGATTTGTGGGATAAAAAGAAGAAAATTTGGAATAAATTGGATTTAAATTGGACCCAAAATGAGGATTTAAAGAAAAAAGAGAAAAATACAAAAAATAAAACCAGCCCAAAATGGCCCAAAACCAAGCCTATTAGGTTGGTTGATGCACAATAGACCAATCGATCAATCCACGAAGCTAGGCACAGACTACCAGCTCGATCGGTGAAGCCAATCAACATGGCACACGTGGCAGGCATGGACCCTTAAAAGGTCCATAGAAAATATCACATGGCTTATAAGGGCATTTCTGACTTTTTATATGGCATGGCACGTGGTGATTCGATATGATCTTCAATACGCCCAGTCCACGATGGTCCACCATAGTTCATGCATGATCGGATGGCTATGCTCATTCCTCATCAAAATCCAATGGCTCAGAGTCCCTTATGCATGATCCAATGGTTAGAACAACTACTGATTTTGATTCAAAGTCTTCAAACCTTATGTGCACAATCTAGCAGCCTAGATTCATATGATGGCATGATCCGATGGTCCTTACTCAATCCAACTTGATATAGGCTTTTAACAAAGGTTTTTGGATGATTTTTGGACCATTCGATCAAGATCTGATGGCTAACAAGATCAAGAAGCCTTATTTGAGTTCTTTTACAAGTTTTAATTTGACTTTTACTAGAATTCTTCCTCTACACGCCATTTATATACATTTTAGTTCCATTCCAACAAATTAATGGGTCCTCCTCCCTGTTAGCGCTATAAATAAGGACCCTAGACCTCAAAGCAAAGCATCTATGGTCTTTGGTCTCTAATCTTTGAGAAAGGGGTACAGTACAGGGAGACAAGAAGCAATAGTGGGGAAGTCTTCATCCATGAGCGGCTAGCAGTCTTCGTCTTTAGGAGAGTAGATGAGGTTTTTTTTAGTATTTATATTTTATAATTTTCTTTATGCAATTAAACTCAATTTTAATGATTTCTTTTCATGAATAAATTCTTTTCTATTGCTTCAAGTATTGTGCTTATTGTTTAGACTATAATTTAGATTTTTAAATAATCTATGACTACGTAGAGATGAGTCGTGATCTAAGGATCCGATTCGTACTCATCGAGATAGGTTATGTTTGAAATCTAATTATAGATTATTTTATTTTTTTATAACTTGAGACTTTGAATAATCTTTGGCTATGTAGGGATGGATCAAGTATTATTATTTGTACCCAGTGAGATAAGTTATGCTTGAGGATCAATCATAATAATTACAAATTAAAATATTTTATATTATACTAAAAAAATTGAATTGAAACCCTAAGGCATCTTAATCCCTTGCTTATTAGTTTTAATTTTAATTTAAATTCATATTCATAGTTTTAATCATATTCTCACTCTTCTTAGTTTTTCTGCAAATTAACTAAAACTCAAACAAAATTTCTAGTTAAATTGTGAACATAACCCTATTGATCCCTTTGGATTCAACCTTGATTCACTCTTTGTATATAGTTTGAATTAGGTTTTATTTTTGATCATCTACGATAGCGATCAATGCTCATCTCGAACTCCCCCTGTATTAACATAGAATATTCTTGAGAAAGAGATTTATTAGTAGCACTGAACATAATATTATCCACATAGATTTATACAACCAACAAGTCACTATCTTTTCTTTTTAAAAATAAGGTTGTATCTATACTACCTTTAGTAAAATTATTTTCAAGTAAAAACTTATTTAATCTCTTATACCAAGCATGGGGTGCTTGCTTTAAACCATACAAAGCTTTATGCAATCTAAAAATATGATTTAAAAAATTATGATTTTCAAAATCAAGAGGTTGTTCTACATATACTTTCTCTGATACAAATCCATTCGAAAATACACTTTTAACATCTATTTGATATAATTTAAAATTCATATAATATGCAAAAGCAAGTAATAGTCTAATTGCTTCTAACCTAGCAATAGGAGCATAGGTTTCATCAAAATCTATACCCTCTTCTTAATTGCATTCTTTAGCAACTAGTCTAGCTTTATTTCTTATTACAATATTATTTTTATTTAAATTATTTTTGAATATCTATTTAGTTTCTATTATTGGATGGTCAATTGGTCTATGAATTAGTATCCATACTTTATTTCTTTTAAATTAATTTAATTCTTCTTGCATTGCAATCATCTAATTTGGATCATTTTTAGCTTTTTTTATGATTTTAGATTCAATTTATGATACAAAGACTAGATAATTATTAACATTTTTCAAGGAAGAGCGAGTTCTTACCTCATTGGATATATCACCAATTAGTAGATCCTTAGGATGTCTATGTGCATACCTCCATTCCTTAGGCAAACCTTGATCTTGATCATCTTCATGATGTTCTATTTCTTTTTCAGCTTCTTCTCTTTCTTCCTTGTTGACTTAAGCTGAAGAATCTTTTAGAGTGAGCTCTTCAACTTTTTTTTCAATTATTCCTACATCATTATCAGCAAAATCTTCTTTTCTAGAAGATTAATCATTAGTTTTATCAAATACTATATATATAGACTCTTCAACAACAAGTATCCTTTGTTGAAGATCCTATAAGCCTTATTAGATAATGAGTATCCTAAGAAGATATCTTCATCTAATTTGGCATCAAAATTTTCAAGGTTATCTTTACCATTATTAAATAAAAATATTTACAACCAAAAATATGAAAATAACTAATATTTAATTTTTTATTTTTTCAAAGTTCATAAAGAATTTTCTTCAATATAGGCCATATCAATGCTCTATTTAGAATATAACATGCTATATTGATAGCTTCAATTTAAAAATATCTTGGGAGATGGCTTTCACACAACATGGTTTGGACCATTTTTTCTAGAATTCTATTTTTCTTCTCAAAATCTCATTTTATTAAGGTGTTCTAGGAGCAGAAAAATTATGTTCAATCCTCTTTTCATTACAAAAACTTTGAAAATGTTAGTTTTCAAATTCAGATCCATGATCACTTCTTATGCAAATGATTGTTAAATTCTTTTCATTTGTGATTTTTTTATAAAACTTGGTGAATGCTGAAAATGCTTCATCTTTTTGTACCAAAAATAATACTCAAGTAAATTTGGAAAAGTCATCTACTATCACAAGTCCATATTTTTTTCCTCCTAAGATTGTAGTCCTAGTTGGTCCAAATAAGTCCATGTAAAGTAGTTCAAAAGATCTTGAAGTTGAAATCATGTTTTTGGATTGAAAAGAATTTCTCTAATTAGCATGCATCACAAATTCTATCTTTTCAAAATCAAGTTTTGGTAAACCTTTTACAAGATACTTTTTTATTAACTTTGAAATTAAATTCATACTAGCATGTCCTAGCCTATGATGCCATAACCAGCTGGTTTCATTTATCTTTGCATTTATTACCATTAGACATTAGCCATGCTTTATGGAATGATCATCTAGATCAACCATATAGACATTCCCATGTCTATGTCTAATAAGAATGATTCCATTATCAATTAGACTAGATATAATCCACATTAAAGATTCAAAAATTACCTTAAAACCTTTATCATGAAGTTGATTTATGCTTAATAGGTTATGCTTTAGTCCATCTACTAAAAAAATATTTTCTATGAATGTAGAAGGAGTGATACACATTTTATCGATTCCAATGATTTGTCCTTTGCCATTGTCGCCAAAGATCACCACTCCTCCTTCTACTTCTAGGGTGATAAAGTTTGATTTATCACCCAACATGTGTTTTGAGCAGCCAGAGTACCATGATCCTTTCTTCCTTTTGGCTGCAAGACACACCTATATATATAAATCAAGTAAAAGATTTAGGTACCTAAGTCATCTTAGATCCTTTAGGGTTAGTAGGCATAGTTCCTTTGGGAATCCAAACCATTTTAAACTTTTGCCCATTTTTTAGTTTTCTAAAATCATAATTATATGCTTTGTGTTCTTTTCTACCATAGCAAAAACAAGTTATATTTTGAGATGTTGCTGCAGATTCTTTTACAAAGAAATTTCATAGAAATTTTTATTTGTTATGAGGTTTAAAACCAAGACCTGCTTTGTTAAAGACTGCTCTTTGATCATTTAATTAAATCATATGCAATTTTTTAGAGCTATAGAAAAAATTTTCAACTATTAGTTAATATTTTTCAACTTTTTTTCTTAGGTTCTGATTTTCTATTTTAACAAATTCTTTTTCTTTTAAGAGTTCTTCCTTTTCCTTGGCTAATGTTTGGTTTAAGGATTTGAGGTTTTTGTTTTTCAAGGAAAGCTTTTTAACTTCATCAATTAAATCAAGAAAAGCCTCTCGTAACTCATTAAAAAAAAATTCACATTGAGTTTCAGATTTTACCTCTTCTTCCTCTTGTGCCATGAGACAAAAATTCCCCACTTCTTATGCCTCTCCATTTGAACTTGACTCATCACTATCACTCCAAATTACAATCATTACCTTCTTCTTGCTCTTCTTGGAGGATTTTTTTAGTAAGGGACAATCCATTTTGAAATTGTTGGAACAGTCGGTACTGCTTTGATACCAATTGTTATGTCTATGCCTGCTTGGAACCACAGTCATAGATTCGATCTCTTACGCAAACCTAGGTGTTAATCCAGAAATATGAAGAAGAACAAAAGTTAATGGTGGCACCTAGGGCTTGGCATTGGATCCAAAGAGAAAAGAGGGAAGAGAGTTTGAGGGAGAAAAGATCTATATTAATTATATATATATATATTTTGAAATCCTAATACATCCTATATATTTATATATAACTATTAGACCTGATCAAAAATTTTCTTGGTTAAACCCAATACGTGAAAACACTCATCGAGCCCATGTACACCCATGTCTCCCATGCTCTCATACCTTGGATCTAAACCCAACCCATACGTGAGTTAGCCATCCTAAGATCTTATTGGATCAGGCCTTAAGACCCCAAATAGAAAACCCCATCCAATTCTATTCACCACCATCGAGTTGGCTCTGTTAGTAATCGAGTTGGCTTGACTGCATCTCGTTTGAACCCTATCTTCTATCTGCCTAAGATAGTCGGCTCGACTATGCCCTGAGCTGGCTCAGTCTCAACCTGAGCTAGCTCGACTACATATCAGAGCTAGCCTATCTATGTATGAGCCCCTTATCTTGGCTGATTCTTCTTTTAGCTTTGGTCCTTTGCTCCACCTTGTGTCCTAAGTCTTCTTTGCTTCACCTTGTGTCCCAAGTCTCCAGAGCACCTACCAAGCACCCCTCAAGATCCTCACACTTGAACCTCAAGTCTGTGCAGGGCTACACACCATCTTCACCATAGGATAACTCCTATCCTAGTTCTAGGACTCCACCTATCCTAGTGTCCTAGAGCCAATATCCTAGTTCCTCCCATATCCTCCCAAGGCTTGGGAGCACCACACCAAATCCTATAATCTCCATCTTGGTGCATCCAAATCTTGGCACACCTGGCAATGTTCCCCTGCATGATCTCACTATCGATGCATGCCCTAATAGCTTTTTGTGCACACCTTGCCACTGCCATCTATCTTCAGCTACTAAACTCTCTTTGAGGCCTTTAGGATGTCCGCCTCCACTGTTGAAGACCTTAGCTTTCATCTATGCACCATCCTTAGAGTTGTAGGCATCCTTCTGCTTGGCAGTCGCATCATTTATCCTAGACTTTCATGAAGAATCTGCAACAATCCTATGTCAGCATCTGCTGCATACCTGTTAGATATGTGTGCCCTAGAAGCCAAAATTCATTGATACTTGTTATACACTTCTAAGGGCAAAATTATAATTTTGATTATAAATAATAACATAGATTATTTTCTATCATAATGTGTCTGTGATACATCCCTTGAGTTAATGGCAATGATAGTTCTTATTTTCAAGAGTTGAAAATTTAAGACATGAATTTTTATTATTAACTCATAAAATGCTCCTGACCGTAGGATCATCATGAGGATGGTGATTGATCCAAAAGATTGATGTATAATCGCTTCTTTATAGTAGATAAGTCTTGAGTCTATGGTGTAGAGACATCAGAGCGAGAGTACAAGTACTCATTAAAGAATGAGGGCACTGAGCATGACCACCTCGAGCAGTCATTAGGAAGTCTACCTTCTCATCAATTATTGCCTTAAAGCTATAGTTGTGTGTCTAATTTTTTGATCTAAGGTACATCGACAGTTCACCTTGAGGGTGTTATAGTTTGGCTACACCATGACTCGATCTCCTAGCCATTCAGAACCTTAAGGTGTATGTTGGCTATAGCATCTTCATTGTAGGAATTGGATTGCACCAATAGGGAATCTATCTACCTCGATAGATGAGGAGTAGCCTTATGATGATCATGAAAATCAAGTCCATAAGCCCGTGGCCATGGCTGAGTGAAATAATAGAAAGAGTTTCTATTAACATTTTCACATTGGACTTGAATCGAATGATTAATCATATGATGGATATTAGGGTTTGATGAGATTACCTTAACCCCAATCTAACCGAGGCTCAAGATAGAAGAACTTAACCACACAGATAACTGCACCGAGAGGTTCATTTTCAGTTCTGATGGACTGCCATCATATGCTGCTAGGTGTCACTAGTGGATTTTGAGAGTAACTAGAATGATTTACATAATCAATCATACTAGTTGTCTGAGTTAGAAAAATTTTGATCCATCGAAAGGTGTTTCGATGATGTCGATGATAGAGATCATGACATATCTCATTACCATACGAAATTGAATCTAACTGGGTCACACAAATAAGGGTTTCGATCTGAATATCATCAATTGGACTAATCCAGTTCAATTGATTTGAATTAGATTCAATTAGGTTCAAGAAAATCATGCTAGCACACGATTGAGCCTAATGTTCTCCTTTAATTATCATTAAAGTTTATCTCGATTGAGCCAAATGTGTCTAGGCTCACTCAGGTACCTTTACTTGGTCTGGCTGAAGCTTGTCCAGATCAAAAAAAAATTATCTTAATTTATGAGATGAATTTGAACAACACCTACCATTTTCCATCACCTACTAAATCCTGTTTCGGATATTTGGTCAAACATTGACCTTTGATACTTAGACATCTGCCCATATGTCAAGCCATCATAGGAAAGAGTTCTTGGACCAGTCCACCTACTAAAAAGTAGATGGATAAGGGGCACATGCCTAGGGAGTCATGCGCTCATGGATAAAGCATCTGGAGTCCCGTATAGATGGAACTCCAGTTGCTTCGGGGATTCTACTTGGATGGCGCCTAGAAGACTGCTTTGACCTAGTCTTGGTGCCATCTAAGGATGATTCAGAGGGGCCCTCATCTGATTGGATTAGATGATGTCATCCCACCAATCAGATTTAGATCTAATTGCATAGAAAGTCGTGATTGGCCGGGATGATGTGGCACTGCATGGCGCAATAGGGTTTATAAAAATTCTATCTGCGCCAAGATCAAAGATGCTTGACCATTGCCCATACTACAAGGCTGCCCCTCTTTCTCCATGCCACCTTCAGGTGTTCTCTCTCCTACGCCTAAAAATTTTAGGGCACAAGTTTGGTGCGATCCAAATAAGAGAAAGGCGATAGAAAAAGGAAGAAGGCAACACTGCTGCAAGAGACAACTCACATCTTCGAAAGATGTTTTGAAGATCTTCAAAATCAGATCCATATCTGATTTTTGGAGAAGTGATAAAGAAGGAGGAGATCTTCAGATCCTATCCAACTGGATACTGGTAGAGGTTAGGCACTTGCATGGCTAGATCTAGAACCTCAGGCAGACATGAGGATCATCACAGGATAATCAGATTATCTACAACAAGATAAAATTAAATAAAATTTAATTTATTTTTTATTTTATTTTATTTTTTTATTAGATCAATAATATTAGATCTAAAAAATCTCAGATCTAATCTGGATCTAAGAGAAAAATTTTTGGAATATCTCTCTTGATTCAATCAGATCTGAACGAATCTGATCCAAAAAACTAGATTTTTTCTTCAACTAGTATCAGAGCCAGATTGTACTTTCCATTAGATCTGATTTTATTTTTATTTTAATTTGATAATTTGATAATTTTAGATGTCACATTAGATATGATTATATCTAAAATTAAAAATTAAAAAAATTAAATAATTTAGATCTAAGTTGTACAAGATGCATGATTAGTTATAGAATAGAATTATTCTATGTATAGTCTAGAATGATCATAATTTAATTTGATTAGTTATAATTTTTTAGATCTATTTATTTACTATTTTTTAATATTATAAATATTATAATAAGATCTAAAAAATAAAAAATAAAATTATTTAATTTTTGTTCATATGAGATATGATGAATGCATGTTTAGACTAGTTGTAGAATAGTTCTATATAATTATCTAGAATAGATTTTAATTTGATATGATCAATTTAAATTTAATTTTTTAGATGATTATGAGATAATTTAGATCTAAAAACATGCATGATATGATACATGAAGATGTATGCAAAATATGTTTATAGTTAGATCAATTTTTTATATATGAGATATATGATGTAAATCTAACTAGTTTTATAATTTTCATATTACTGATTAAGACATTCCCCTTGGCCGTCTGATCATAAGAACAAAATAGGATTTAAATGCCCTCTCCTTCCATTCGATGGGGTGTTCTTATGATGTGTAGGGGTGCTGCACGTTCATCCTTAATCAGAAACCTAAAAGTTATTTTTTGCAAAATCCTAGATCGTAAAATCCTAGAATTTTATTTACATATTTTGTTTGTGAATCCTAAACTTAATTAAGAATTAAGATTATGAAATATGTTAAGTCTAAAAATTAAAAATTTTTAGATTTAAGACATATTCATAAAATTGAATTCGGGCTTAGGTAGCTCAATTAGGTCTAGCGGTTGATCAAACCAAATCAAGAGTTGGTTAGATGGGATCAAGAGTACTTAAATTGACCAGCCTAATAGGATTAAGTCTGGGTCAAGATTGAATCATATGAGTGATCAATCAAGCTAAGACCTAATTAGGCTCAATGGTTAGAGTCTGGATTGTAGGCTAACCTAATTAATTCTGGCTCAACAATTTGGTGTCTAAGGTAAGCCTGGCAGATATGATCAACTGGTTTTTAATTGGGAGCTACTCGACTTGAATGCATTCTTATCGAGTTAATGACATATCCCTTCCATCGATCTCACCTACTTGGCCATATTTGTCGACCCAGTCCTGATCTAAGGTGGTTAACAATCCAAGCTAACCCATGCCACTAGGTAAGTCATAATTGTTATGGCTATTGTAAGTCAAGTTTAAAGAGATCTAAATCAAATCTTCCTAAGAAAAGATTAAGTCTAAGATCTTCCACCATTGTAGATATACGGGCCCTTTTCGAGGTTGATTATTCTCGACTAATCACAGTGGTTCAGTTGCATTGGGAAGATGCAACCATGTCTATTAGGCATTGGATGATATGGGCTGGAGGTTAAATTGGACTCAATATTTTGGATACGATGAGAGACTCAATTAGGAATCCAATCTATACAAATGATGGGTCTGACTTAACTAAGGAGTGGATCAATATTCTGGGCATGGTGAGATTCATGAATTAGAGACCAAGTTTGGATGCACCATGATTAAAGAATCAATGGACAACAGTTATCCACTCATTGGCTAACCCATCACCAATAACTGTTAGGTGAGGTGATGAGTCAATTGATGGGACTGCACCACCCATTAAAAATCTATAATCATAGAGATTTTTGAATCTCTATAGAGAGAGTATAGGGATCCGAGAAAATAATGGAAGCTAATTTGTTTAAAAATTAAACCCCTAAATAAATTGATCAAGTCTTAATTATAATATCTAACTAGAAACTTTGACTCTCTATGGGAAAAGCAAAATATCTACATCCAACCCACTTGCACATATCCTGGACACCCATAGACTGATCGGATCCAATTACAAGGATTGACTCTAAAACTTTAAAATTATTTTAGATTCCAAGAAGTTAACTCATGTATTGGACCAGGATCTCCCCACCTTACCAGCTCATCCATCCGCTGAACAGAGAGCGTCTCTTGATAAGTGGATGGATGAAGATAACAAGGCCAGATACTACATATTGGACTTGATGTCTGATGAGCTTCAGTATCAACATGAAGATATCAAGACTGTCTGCCAAATGTTGCCTCATCTGTAAGAGATATTTGGTAAACAGAGTCGTGTAGCCAAACATTAGATCACTAAATGACTATTCAAGCCTAAAATGCATAATGGGCAATCAGTCTAAGATCATTGTCTGATGATGATCAAGAACTTGAAAAAGCTTGAGAAGCTCGAAGTGAAGTTGGACCTGGATCTGCAGAATGATATAATTCTGCAATCCTTGACTAATGCATATGGGCAGTTCATCATGAACTACCATATGCATAAACTACAAAATACTCTGGTCGAGCTTATGAACATGCTCATTACTGCTGAGCTTTCAATGAAAGATTCTAAAGGCTCAGTATTTACTATGAAATGTACTTCTTCCAAGAGAAAGTCTTTTGGAAAGAAGAAAAAGTCCATGAAAAGGCAAAAAGTGGAAGAAGGAAAGAAAAAAAAGGCAGAGCTAAAGAAGAAGGCCGCTGACAAAGAAAAGTATTTTCATTGCAATACTAACGACCACTGGAAGTGAAACTGCCCCACATATCTGACCAGCCTGAAGAATAAGGAGGCAAGTCCTTCTGTAGGTATGCTCGTTATTGAATCTAACCTTAGGATTTCTTCTGCATCTAGTTGGATGCTTGACTCTGGTTCTAGTGCTCATTTGTGCACTTTCATGCAGGATCCTGAGGATAGCAGGAGGCTGAGGGATGATGAGATAATCCTACGCATTAAAAATGAAGCAATAGTTGCTGCTATGGCCATAGGAACCTATCCTCTTTGACTATCATCTGGTTTAGATTTAATATTTAAGGATTGTTATTATGTGCCTGTAGCAAGTAGAAATTTGATTTCTATTTCATGTTTAGCACTAGAAGGCTATGTAATTAGTTTTCTTAAGGACCATTGTAACATTCTTTCTGAAAGAAATAAAATTGCAAGTGGTTTTCTTATTAACGATCTTTATCAGTTATATATTGATGTATCTATTTTTAATATCGAGCAAAATGTGAATACCATAAAATCAAAATGACTCAGGGATAGTCCAAATGATAGGTATCTATGGCACCTTAGACTAGGTCATATAGCAGAAGATAGGGTTAACAAATTAGAGAAAATCGAGCTACTAAGTCTAATGACTTTCGAATCATATCCAATTTGTGAATCATGTCTTCATGGCAAAATGACTAAACTTCCTTTTGTGGGATATGGGGAAGGGGCCACGGATTTACTTATCCTAGTACATATTGATGTGTGCGGCCCATTTGATGTGCTGGTTAGAGGCAATTTTGTTTACTTCATAACCTTCACCAATGATTTCTCTCGGTATAGGTATGTGTATCTTATAAGATACAAGTCTGAAGCCTTTAAAAAGTTTAAAGAATTCAGACATGAAGTAGAAAAGCAAACTGAAAAATACATTAAGATTCTTCGATCAGATCGAGGAAGTGAATATCTTAGTCAAGAATTCCTAGACTATCTCAAGCATAATGGCATAGTCTCTCAATGGACTCCACCTAAAAAATGTCAACTTAATGAAATTTCAGAATGGAGAAATCGAACTCTATTAGATATGGTTCGATCCATGATGAGCTTCACAGACCTCCCTAGTTTTCTTTGGAGATACAGTTTGTTAACTACTATATATTTACTAAATAGGGTTTCTTCTAAAATCATTCCTACCACACCGTATGAGATATGGCATGGTAAGAAACCAAGTCTGAGTC
Source organism: Cocos nucifera (assembly GCA_006176705.1). NCBI lineage: Eukaryota > Viridiplantae > Streptophyta > Magnoliopsida > Arecales > Arecaceae > Cocos > Cocos nucifera. Next base: position 38,886 of record QRFJ01000508.1, on the reverse strand, counting down.
ATTTCAGAATTTGGAGTTATCCAGCTCATGTCAAAAGACAACAAGTAGACAAGTTAGACTATAGGTCCTTTAGAGCTCAATTCATAAATATCCTAAAGAGTCATTAGGATATTATTTCTATATTTCAGAAGATCACAATGTGATTGTGAGTCGACATGCCATTTTTCTTGAAAAATAGTTTATTCAAGATGGCGGCATTGGAAAGCAGATCAAGCTAGAGGAGAAAGTCTTCTAAGAGCAAAGAGCTAAGGACCCTTTGGAACCAAATTAGGTTGAGCGAATACAATCACTACCTCCTCCATCTCAAAGATCGAAAAGGGTTTTCCATCCCCCTGAGAGGTACATAGGTACTATTTTAGAGAAAGTAGAGAAAATATTCCTCGTAGATAATGGAGTTCATGTTGATGATCCCAAAATTTATAACAAGGCGATATCAAATATCGACTCCAAGAAATGGTTAGAGGCAATGAAGTCAAAAATTGACTCGATGCACTCAAAGCATGTCTGAACCTTGGTAGATCCACCAAAAGATTTAGTACCTATTGGGTGTAAATGGATCTACAAGAGAAAGATTGGTGCAGATGGAATTATAGAGACATTCAAAGCTAGATTAGTGGCAAAAAGTTATAGTCAGTGAGAAGGCATTGACTATCAGGATACTTTTTCGCCAGTAGCTATGCTTAAATCTATTCGCATATTGCTTGCTGTTGTAGTCTATTTTAATTATGAAATATGACAAATGGACGTAAAAATGGTATTCTTAAATAGATATCTTGAGAAAGATATCTATATGGAACAGTCACTGGGTTTCACATCTAGTGATACTGATCACAAAGTATGCAAGCTGCAAAGGTCCATATATGAACTTAAGCAAGCATCTCAAAGCTAGAATACTCATTTTAATGATGTGATCAAATTATTTAGTTTCATCAAGAATGAGGAGGGACCATGTATTTTCAGAAAGGTCAGTGGGAGTGCTATTGTCTTCCTCGTACTGTACATGGATGATATCCTCCTTATTGGAAATTATATTCCCATGTTGACCATAGTTAAAATGTGGTTATCTAAAGAATTCTCTATAAAAGACCTAGGAGAAGCATCCTTCATTCTTGGAATCAAAATCCATAGAGATAGACCAAATAGGATGCTAGGTCTTCTATAGAAGATGTACATAGAGGAAGTGCTAAAGAGGTTTAGCATGGAAAACTCCAAGAGAAGATTCATACCCTTCAGACATGGCATTCATCTCTCCAAGAAAATGTATCCCAACACACCAAGAGGAGATTGAAGGCATGAGCAAGATCCCTTATGCTTCTGCAATAGGGAGCCTCATATATGCCATGTTATGTACACAACCTGATATAGCCCATGCTGTGAGTGTCACAAGCAGATATCAGTCAAATCCAAGAGAAGAACACTAGACTTTTATAAAATGTATCCTTAAGTACATAAGAAGAACTAAGGATATGTTCTTGATTTTTGGTAATGGAGAACTCAAAGTCCAAGGGTATACAGACTCAGATTTTATGTTCAATATAGATGATCGAAAGTCGACATCTGAAAATCTGTTTGTGTGTAATGGTGATGCTATCAGTTGGAAGAGTTTCAAACAAATAATAATAGCAGATTCCACCATGAAAGCAGAATACATTGCTATGTCAGAAGCTGCGAAGGAGGCATTTTGGTACAAGAAGTTCGCCATAGAGATTGAAGTGATGCCATTCCTTTGTACTGCAATAATAATGGTGCCATAGCCCATGCTAAGGAGCTGAGGTCTCATCAAAAATCCAAAAACAGTGAGTGGCGATACCACCTCGTCCGCAATTATCTTGAGAAAGGATACATCGAGGTCAAGAGAGTCGACTCTGCAGATAATATGGCAGACCCACTTACAAAGTCTTTGGGCCAGTAGAAGATCGAAACCCACCTTAAGAAGATGAGACTTAGATTTGTAGCCAATTGGCTTTAGGTCAAGTGGAAGTTTGTTAGATATGTGTGCTCTAGAAGCGAGAATTAACTAACACTTGTTATACACTTTTAAGGACAAAATTATAATTTTTACTATACATAATAAAATAAATTATTTTCTATTACAATGTGTCTATGATAGATCTATTGGGTTAATGGCAATGATAGTTCTTATTTTCAAGAGTTGAAAATTTAAGACATGAATTTTCATTGTTAACTCATAAAATGCACTTAACCATAGGATCATCATGAGGATGGTGATTGATTCGGAAGGTTGGTGTACAATCACTTCTTTATAGCAAATGAGTCTTGAGTCTACAGTGTAGAGACATCAAAGCAAGAGTACAGGTACTTGTAAGAGAATGAGGGCACTGAGCGTGACCACCTCAAGCAGTCATTAGGAAGTCTACCTTCTCGTCGATGACTGGCTCAAAGCTGTAGTTGTGTCTAGTTCTTTGATCTGAGGTGCATCGACAGTTCATCTTGAGGGTGTTATAGTTTGACTACACTATGACTTAGTCTCCTAGCTATTCAGAATCCTAAGGTGTATGTTGGCTATAGCATGTTCATTGTAGGAATTGGATTGCACCAATAGAGAATCTATCTATCTTGGTAGATGAGGAGTAGCCCTATGATGATCATGAGAATTAAGTTCATAAGCCCATGGCCATGGTAGAGTGAAATAATAGAAAGAGTTTATTAAGATTTTCATATTGGACTTGAATTGAATGATTAATCATATGACAAATATTAAGGTTTGACGAGATTACCTTAACCCCAATCCAGTTGGGGCTCGAGATAGAAGAACTTAATCACACAGGTAACTACACCGAAAGGTTCATTTTTAGTTCTGATGGGTTGCCATCATATGCTACTAGGTGTCACTGGTAGATTTTGAGAGCAATTAGAATGATTTAGATGATCAATCATACTAGTTGTCTGAATCAAAAAAGTTCTGATCCATCGGAAGGTATTTCGATGATGTCGATGATAGAGATTGTGACATATCTCATTACCATATAGAACTGAACCAAACTGAATCACACAAAGAAGGGTTTCATTCTGGATATCATCAATTGGACTAACCCAGTTCAATTGATTTAAATTAGATTCAATTAGGTTCAAGAAAATCATGCTAGCACACGATTGAGCCTAATGTTCTCCTTTAATTATCATTAAAGTTTGTCTCGACTGAGCCAAATGTGTCTAGGCTCACTCAAGTACCTTTACTTGGTCTGATTGGAGCTTGTCCAAATCAGAAATGGGTTGTCTTAATTTATGAGATGAATTAAAGACAACACCTACCATTTTCCATCACCTACTAAATCCTGTTTCGGACATTTGGTCAAACGATGACCTTTGACACTTAGACATCTGCTCATGTGTCAAGCCATCATAGGAGAGAGTTCTTGGACCAGTCCACATGCTAAAAAATAGATGGATAAGGAGCGCATACCTAGGGAGGCATGCGCCCATGGATAAATCATCTGGAGTCCCATACAGATGGGACTCCAATTGCTTTGGGGATTCTACTTGGATGGTGCCTAGAAGACTGCTTTGACCTAATCTTGGCACCATCTAAGGATGATTCAGAGGGACTCTCATCTTATTGGATCAGATAATGTCATCCCATCAATCAGATTTAGATCTGATTGCATAGAAAGCCATGATTGGCTGGAATGATGTTGCACTGCATGACACAATAGGGTCTATAAAAATCCTATCTGCACCAAGATCAAGGATGCTTGACCCATTGCCCACACCACAAGGCTGCCCCTCTTCCTCCTCCATGCCACCTTCAGGTGTTCTCTCTCCTATCCATGCCTAAGAATTTTTGGGCACAAGTTTTGTACGATCCAAGCAAGAGAAAGGCGATAGGAAAAGGAAGAAGGCAGCACTGCTGCAAGAGACAACTCACATCTTCGAAAGGAGTTTTGAAGATCTTCAAAATCAAATCCAGAATTGATTTTTGGAGAAGTGATAAAGAAGGAGGAGATCTCTAGATCCTATCTGAGTGGATACCAGTAGAGGCCAGGCACTTGCATCGCTAGATTCAGATCCTCAGGCAGACATCAGAATCATCATAGGATAATCAGATTACCCACAACAAGATAAAATTAAATTAGATTTAATTTATTCTTTATTTTATTTTATTTTTTTTATTAGATCAATAATATCAAATTTGAAAAGTTTTAGATCTGATCTGGATCTAAGAGAAAAGTTTTTAAAATATCTCTCTTGATCCAATCAGATCTGAATGAACCTGATCCGAAAAACTAGGTTTTTCCTTCAATATCCTGACACGATCTCCTCAGAACTTTATCTGTTCACTCGCATGTGCTGCTCTACCTAAAACTATGCATCTCTGATGTTGGTGCTAGGATATTGGTTCTCCTGCACTCCTCCGCTCTGAACACATGTCAAACCTCTCTCTACTGGTGAAGCCACATCTACCCGGTGCTCCATCTAAAACCGAAGTCTCCTTGATGCCACATAAGCTGACTCTGTAATCGAGTCTCTCGAGGCCAACCATCCAATGCTACACTGTTGGACCTGCCACTGTACCTTAATCACCATCACTGCTCTTTTGGATCTTTCACACTCTACGGACCCCTCCGAATATCTTGGATATACTACACACCGCAAGCTCCTCCAAAACCACCAAGAGCTCATCCGACTCTTTATTTTCAACAACTAAAATGATGGAATCTGACTTTTCTCCTCTTTTGCATTTTTTTCAAAGTGGACACTCTCACTTAAAGTATCCTACTTCATCACACTTGAAGTACTTCTTGGACCCCTTGCTGCCCCTTCACTGATCCTTCTTCTTCCCTTGCCTGGGCCTCTTTGATATCATGAGACCTTTCTAGAAGACCTCCCTCTTCATCATCCATTCTTGCTACTCGTTGGACCTTAGCATTGATACAATATCCTCATATACTAATGTCTTATCATATAGCAGTGTAGTTACCAATGGATCGAAGCTCTCAAGTAGCGAACATAGTAGCAACAAACTTTTGTACTCCTCTTCGAGCTCCATCCCAATATTGAGTAAGTCCATGCTCATCCGATCAAATCGCTAAATAAGTCCCACAACATCCTCGCCCTCCTGCATCCGAAGACTATACAGTTGTTGCTTCAGCACCAACTTATTGTACATATTCTTTCTCATGTACAACTAATGTAACTTCGACCATAAATCCTTGGGTGTCTTCTCCTCCAACATTTCATATAGCACCTCATCTGCTAAACAAGCCCTAATCGTGGCACATGACTTTTTCTCCAAGGACTTTCACTTCTTGTCTGTCATCTCCTCCAGCCTATCCTCCAAGGCTGAATCTAGCCTCTCTGAATCAACAGATCCTCCATCCTAACCTTCCACATCATGAATCTATCCTTTCCATCAAACTTCTCAAATCCAACTTTCAATCCACTATTCTTTATGATCAAACCAAATCAAAAATAGCCAACATGTAGATCTAAAAAAATTACCTTGATTAGGGACGGTGGATAACAGCCCTTAGATCACTTTCTTCCTCATGAAGCCTGAGAAAAATCTTAGATCTAAACCTCGTTGCTAATCTTTATTGAAACCTGATCTTCTTCCTCCTTCATGCTCAATCAAGCTCTGATACCACTTATTGGAATAATCATTACTGCTTTGATACCAATTGTTATGCCTATGCCTGCTTGGAACCACAGTCGTAGATCTGATCTCTTATGCAAATCTAGGTGTTAATCCAAAAATATGAAGAAGAATAAAAGTTGATGGTAGCACCTAGGGCTTGGCATTGGAACTAGAAAAAAAAGAGAGAAGAGAGTTTGAGGGGAAAAAGATCTGTATTGATTCCACATTTTTGTTTGAAACTCTAATATATCCTATGTGTTTATACATAGCTATTAGGACCGACCAAAAACTCTCCTAGTTAAATCCAATACATGAAAGCACTCACCGAACCCATATACATCCATATCTCCCATACTCTCATACTCTAGATCTAAACTCGATCCATATATGAATTAGCCACCTTAAGACTTTATTGGACCAGGCCTTAAGATCCCAAACAAAAAATTTCATCTAGTTCTATTCACCACCATCGAGCTGGCTCTGTTAGTAGCCGAGCTGGCTCAATTGCATCTTGCTTGAACCCTATCTTTTATCTACTTGAGATAGCCGGCTCGACTACGCCTCGAGCCAGCTCGATCTCAGTCCAAGCTAGCTCGACAATATATTAGAGCCAGTCCGCTTATGTATTAGCTCTTTATTTTGATTGATTTTTCTCCTGGCTTTGATTCTTTACTCCACCTTGTATTGCAGGTCTTCAGAGCACCTATCAAGCCTCCCTCAAGGTTCTCACACCTGAATCTCAAGTCCGTATAGGGTTACACACTGCCTTCACCATAGGACAACTCTTGTCCTAGTCCTAAGACTCCACCTATCCTAATCTCCTCGAGCCAACACCCTGGCTCCTTCCGTGGCCTTCCAAGGCTTGGGAGTACTACACCAAATCCTATAGAAATGTCCTAATTTCTTGCACTTAAAGCATGTGGGTGGCTCCTTTTTTTTATCTTTCTTTCTTTTTTTGCTTGGCTCATCCTTAGCAAATGGCTTCTTTCTAATGTTTAGTCTCCTCTTCTTCATATACCATCTAAATTTTGTGGTTATGAGGGCCAATTCTTTATCTTCATCTTCCATATCCTCACTCTCCTCCTTAATCTTGGCTATTGACTTGAGGGCTATGATCTTCTTCTTCTTGGTGTCTTCCTCCATGTTTTGTTTTATGGTCAGCTCATGCATCATTAGGGAACCAAGAAGCTTTTCAAATAGCAAGGTGTTGAGGTTCTTTGCTTCTTGTATCGCCATCACTTTTGCCTCCCAAGCCTAAGAAAGAGATCTCAGAATTTTTCTCACAAATTCACTATTAATATAAGATTTTCCCAAGCTCTTAAGATCATTAATTATATCAGTAAAATGGATAAACATTTCAGTTATGGTTTCAGCTTGTTCCATTTTGAACAGCTCATATTTATGCATTAACATATTTATTTTGGATTGTTTCACTTAATTTGTACCCTCATGAGTTACATCAAGCCTATCCTATATTTCTTTTGTTAAAATATAGGTAAAAATCTAATTAAATTTATTGGTATCAAGTGAATAATAAAGCACATTCATTATTTCAGCATTCAATTATGCCATCTTCTTGTCAATATCATCCTAATCTTTTTTTTTTATTTTAGAGCAATATTGCCATCAATGATGATAGTGGGTATGTATGGTCCATTAATTATGATACTCCATAGGTCACAATCAAGAGCTTGAATGAATGTGTGCATGCGTGCTTTCAAATATGTATAATTAGAACCATTAAACAAAGGAGCTTAGTTGGTGGATTGTCCTTCAGCTAGGAAAACATTCAGTTGGGTTATCATCTTGATCTTTTACTCTAGATCATAAAATAAACAAGTGAATGAGAATATCTATTTTGATACCACTTGTTGTCTAGAGATACAACCCAAGAGAGAGGGTGAATTGGGTTTTAAAATTTCTTGCAAATTAAGAAGAGCTATGTGCACTACTTATGCTGAAAGTTAAGTGTATACAGGGAAAGTAGTAAATATGTGAGTAGAAAATTAAAGTTATGATGCAAGAGAGGATAGCACACACATACACACAAACAAATAATGTATAGTGGTTCAATATGAGCCTAACACCTACATCCACTTTTCAAGCAATCTACTTGAGAATATCACTATAATCACCAAGACTACAGCAAGATTATGTTTTGGTTTTACAATCTTAACCCAATTGACTTTATGGGAGAACCAACCATAACTTAATCTCTAATCCAATCTTAGACTTGTACAACTCCAATTCAAGGCTTGGATGAGCCTATCCCCCTAATTTCAATCTATATTGAAACTAGTTACACAAAAAATTTAGGATGCAGAAATTTAAATACAAACAAGCTCCTTAGATGAGTAGATTGAAACTCGATGAAGTGCTAATTTGATGGACTGAAAAGGCTCTAGAATTAAAGGCTTAAGCTTTCATTTGATGGAGCACTTGATTGCATAGAAGAAATTGCAGTGGAAGCTCAATTCTGACTTGGAATTTTTCTTGAAGAACTTTTTTTGGATGATTGAAGTGATAGCTCTAAATGTTCTTCTTGTTTCTTTGTTTTTCTTTTATATATTCCCTTTTTGATATCTTATAAGTCCTTAATGCTCAGTTAGAAATACTAAAAATGGGTTTGTAGCCATTGAAACCAAGGGAATAGCTGTTAGAAAGAGTTATGCACACATCTGAAAACTTCTGAAATTAGTCGTTACTGCTGTCAGTACTAGTTGAGTCGACTCAGGCAGATCTTGAGTTGACTCAAAGTTCCTGGGGAGTCGACTCAAGATCTACTAAGTTGACTTAAGCTTTGAGACCCAAAAATACAACTCTCTAGATTTTCTGAGAGAGTCGACTTAAGGGCTATTGAGTCGATTCAAACTCTGTGCTATGCCAATCCTACATATCAGAGTTGGTTCAAGCTCTGCCTTGAGTCGACTCAAGGACTGCTACTCTTCAAAAATACATGACTTGGCTTTCTAACACTAGAGTCTTTGCTTCTTGAACTTAGAAATCTTTAAATGTCATATGGTAGGGTACTAATTTTCTGAAATCTTTTCTCAATAAGCCATTGTATCAAATTTGCTCAAATATTTTGTCTTTCATCAAAATCAAATCTAGGGCCAATAAAAAAGTTTTTGATTCAAGAAAATTTGATCAAATTGAATAGGAATCAATAAGCAATCAAATCAATGATTAAAGAAGATATTTAAATCTATTTAGGGATCACAAATTAATCAATTTTGGATTTCAATATTCAAATTAAATAGAACGAGATCAAATCAAGAAAAAACTAGATAAAGTCTCCAAAACTTTGGGTTCAACTAGAAGATTTTTAAATTCTTAAAGATCAACCTAAGATGCAATGCAAATCAACACATCAATCATATAATTTTTTATGAACTGGTGACTTATCTTGAAATTCTTAGATCATGTAATTTTTAAAAATTGATAATTAAGTATTTTATGTGGGAATGTCAAAATTAGTTTTATTTGATATTTTTTCAATCAAATTGATTCATAGACAATCATGCTCTTTCAATTTAAGTTTCTTAAATAAAAATTTGATAAGGGGAAGCTAAAGGACTATACTAAATTTTGAAGAGAGTATATGTTCACTACAAGAAAATAGAATTTTAGCGACTAAAAGATCTATTGCTAAAAACTAAAAATTGATTGCTAGTAATTTTTGTGACTGATTTTGCAACAAAATATTTTCGATCATAAAAAGCCTACTTACAAATATTTTATGACTGATTATTTTGATGGCAAAATTTAGCGATTGATTTGGTAATCAAAAATTTTAAAAAGTCATTAAAATTTTATAATCAATTTAGTAGCTAGAAATAAAAAATATTTAATATTTTGCAACCAATTTTGTAACAAAAAAATTGGTTGCTAATTTTTAGAAAATTTTTTTTTATTAAAAATATATAACTTAGAGACTAATTTTGTAATCAATTATTTTATTAAAAATAATAATTTCAATATCGATCAAAAAAATTAATCATAATTTTTTTAAAAAAAATTAGTTTTTAAAATTGATTGCAAAATTAGTTGCTAAATTTATTATAAAATATGAAATAAAAAATTAGAGTAAAAATTGATCTTAAAATCAATTGCTAATTTTTTAAAAATATTTTATGTTAAAAAATTTGATCATAAAATTAGTCATAAGTCTTTTTAAATTTTTTTTAATTTTCATAATTAATTATAAAATTAGTCATTAAATTTAATAAAATACATTAAATAAAAAATCAAAGTAAAAATTGATCTAAAAATTGATCATAATTTTTTAAAAATATTTTATATTAAAAAATTAGTTACAAAATTGGTCAAAATTTTTTTAAAATTTTTTTTATTTTCAAATAAGTTGCAATATCAATCATTAAATTTATTAAAAAATATTAAGTTAAAAATTTGAGTGAAGATCAATCGTTAATTCTTTTAAAAAATATTTTATGTTAAATATTTGATCGTAAAACTTTTTCAAAATTTTTTAATTTTCAAAATCAATCACTAAATTGATTAAAAATATTAAATAAAAAATTAAATTAAAAATCAATCTAAAATTCAATCATAAATTTTTAAAAAATATTTTATATTAAAAAATAGTTAAAAAATTGATCAAATTTTTTTAAAATTTTTTCTAATTTTTGAAATTGATTGCAATATTGGTCACTAAATTTACTAAAAAATATTAAATTTAAAATTTGAGTGAAAATCAATGTCAAAGTTGATTGCTATATTTTTAGAAATATTTGATGCATAAATATTGATCATAATATCGATTGCAAAATTGGTCACTAAATTTATTAAAAATTAATAAATAAAAATTAGTCTATAAATTAGTCTCAAAATTGATCATTAAATTTTTATAAATTTTTTTAAAAATAAATATTGGTTGCAAAATCGATCATAAAAAATATTTATATTTTTTAATTTTTATATCAATCATAAAATTATTTGCTAAATTTAAATATGAGAAAAAAAATTAAAAATTTTATTTCTTTTGACACAAAATAGCTCATAGAGGAGCACCTACCAATCCAAACAATATAGCAAGCAAAATACATACCCAATAACATTAGTTCCAATAGTATTAATTCACACAACATAAGATTTTGCATTGATACATACTTAGAATGATGAATTCCAAGTTGAAACATAATGAAACCAAGTACTATTAATAATGCATCCATCATACAAAATTAAACAACATGTCTTAAATAACAAAGTACCATAATAATAAGAAAAAAAGGTTATAATAATTTGTAAAGCCATTTTCTTAAATTTTTATTAAGTTTAGATTATCATCAGGAAAAATAAATAAGCAACCATAAGAATATAGAAACTAAAACCCATCAGCAATCATCAACTTTAACCCATCATAAAATAATAAGACAAAAATAATATAGCATATCTTATGCCAAATATTTTATTTGTTTAGCATATCTCATGCCAAATATATCATAAAAAATCCTCTGTTGTTAGCTAAAAGCAAAATTGATCGACACCCATCAGGTTTAACACATCATATAGGAATAAGAAAAAGTTGCCATAGTATATCTGCGGAGCTATTCCCTTCAATATATATTAAGTTTGGATCATCATTAGGGAAAACAAGAAGGCAACCAAAAAAAAAAAAAACAAGCAAAGTGATCAACACCCACCAAGTTTAACACATCATATGGGAATAAGAATAAGAGACGATGACATACTTCATGCTGTTTAGCATACCTCATGCCAAATATATCATAATTATGGCAAAATAAGTAAGCAATCGTAAGAATTTAGCAAGCAAAATTGATCGGCATCCATTAGGTTTAATACATCATATGAGAATAAGAAAAAGTTGCCATAGTATATATGCAGAGCCATTTTCTTCAATATCTATTAAGTTTGGATCATCAACAGGGAAAAAGAGAAAGCGACCAAAAGAAAATAGCAAGAAATATCGATTGGTACCCATTAGGTTTAACACATCATATGAAAATAAGAAAAAGAGATTCTGGCATAATTCATGTCAAATGTATCAATTGTTTAGCATACCTCATGCCAAATTTATCATAATCATGGTAAAATAAGTAAGCAACCATAAGAATTCAACAAGCAAAACCAACCGACACCCATCAAATTTAACACATCATATGAAAATAAGAAAAAGATGCCATAGTATATCTGCAGAGCCATTTCCTTCAATATCCATTAAGTTTGGATCATCATCATCATCAGGGAAAACAAGAGAGCAATCAAAAGAATACAACAAGAAAAATTATTTTTGAACCCATTAGGTTTAACACATCATATGGGAATAAGAAAAAGAGACCATAGCATACCTCATGCCAAATGTATCACTTATTTAGTATACCTCATGCCAAATGTATCACTTGTTTAGTATACATTCAAACTATTATCTATATGAAAAACAAGTGATACCAACATAATATATAGAGCCTATGAGACAATAAGTGTCATAAGAGATTATAAAGAACTCTGTTGTCACCTAAAAGCATGTCAAAAAGCTAAAGTAATAAGAGTTAGATATTCACAAAATATATGAACAATCTTCAACATAACATAAACTAAACATAAATATAAAAAAGCATATAAATAAATCTAATCAATGTCCCTCCACCCTTCCTCCTCCTCCTCCTCGTTCTCCTCCTCTTCCTCAATATCATCATCTCTTCTTGCGTATGAAGGAGCATAAGGCTGCAAAACAAGTGGCTGTGAAGAAGATGGTTGAAAACTATAGGAGATGCCTGAAAACTGGATGAGGGTTGAAATTTTATCTTTGTAAGTAGCTCATGCAGTAATCTATTATATGCTTCAAGCTTCTTTTCATTTTATTCTACGTACCCTCCTTCTAAGTTCATTCCTTTTATGTTTGGCAGCCTCCACCCGAGAATTCCATTCAGCTTCAAGCTTCCTCACTTGTTCTTGAAGTTTTTGATTTTGCATCTATTATTAACATGATGAAGCTTGGCCACGAAAATATGATGGGTCTGTCAGTATAATAGACTTTAATCCTAAGCCATAAATCATTTCTTTCTTTTTTCCACCAACTGTGTGAACCCACACAACCAACTCTGATGGTGGAGGCTGCTATTGGCCACGATCAGATTATGCCTCCTCCATATTATATCTAAATTTAGCCTATCAAATTTATCTCAGTTTGCATAAAGTAAGTATTGAAGGAAATGTAATATATTACTTACACTAATATGCTCTGATCTCCTATCCACCCAACTCTTATCCTTCTTCTAATGGGTGTGAATAAATAATTCAGATGGAGATGGCACAACACTAGTCTTTACAGTTTGTAATATAAATGTTAATTAAAATACAATTTGCTATATTTTATAACTACAAATCAAATATGATTAATAAAAAAATTTAAACTTAACTATATTGTGTCTATGCTAAGATGTAGTGATGGAGCCACCAGTATGAAGTGAAGCACCAAAACCTTCACAATCAGAAGCATGGTTTTATTCTATTTTTTCATACTTCTCCTGATATGGGGTAGTATATAAGTGCTGACACAATCTATCCCATACATGATCTCCAAGCCAAGATGGTCTCTCCATATTTCTACAAGGATTAGTAAGGAGATTTTTCAAACGAGCAGCACCACATTTTTCAAAATATTTTCTTTCCCATTGATCATTTGGTGGCACAAATCGATACCTTCTCTACAATGAATATGGATAAATAAATTATTTATCATAAAAAAATATATAAAAACTAAATTAAATTTATAAATATCATTACTTATCTTAAACTCAACAAATCACATATCTCTAATATTAGGAGGTATTTTTTCTAGGATACCCATGGCTCATTAGAGTGGCTCCTCATAATTTTAATAATGGCATGCATTCATAGCTAGGTGAGAACGTAAGAACCTACAAATAATATATATTCGCCAGAATAGATCAAATATATTAAAAATACTTAAGTGATTATGATATTCTAGAATAAAATTATCATTTACCCATCTCCATCAAGGTATAATACTGGTATGCCATTGCTAGTCTATGTTTTTGTAACATTTTGAGAATAGCTAGCCTCAGGATGAGTAGGATAAATAGAAAGAGATGCTGAATGGATAGTAGGTGATCTTGAATGGATAGAAGGTGATCCTGAATGGACAGAAAGTCATCTAGGATAGATATGAATATAAAGATGGTGAATACATGGTGGCACCTAGTAATCTAGTAGGAGGTGGTGAATATACACCTGGCATCGAAGGTGGTAGAGTCAGGTATGGCACCATAGGAATGGTGGAAGGTAGGATAATAGATGATGGTGGTGGAATAGTCGAGGATGATGGTGATAGGATAGTGGAGGAAGGTTGCTTCTTCATAGGGTAGCCTCTACCAGAGGATATTTCTTATTGACCATTTGTATTTGATATCTACAATAAATATAAAAAAATATTATATTTCTTAATAATTAGATTAAAGACTTCTCAAGATGAACTTACCCACATAAATAATGAAAAGCATTTAAAACTATTCATCATCATCTAAGAAATTGTCATATTGGTCATGATCTTCGTCTTTATTTTCTAAATTATTATTGTCATTAAAATCTTCTTCCTCTGCATCATCCTTCACATCTTCTTCCTCCATATCTTTCTCATTAATGTCTAAGTTTGTATCATCATATCTCTCAACTTCCTTAAAACCACCATCAATGTCTTTTAAATTTTTAAGTGGATCATCATTCATTATAATATCGACATGGGACATTGCATTATCTTGGTAAGCAACCTTCAATGTATATCGATCATCCACTATATCCCTTGGTTTGATCTTAATGCAACCCACCATTGTACCTTATCTCTTATCTTTTCAGGATAAGGTAGATAGTATACTTGAATCATATTTTCTGCAAATATGAAGGGATCAAACCTTACATACCTTCAAGTATGTCAAACCTCTACAATTCCATGTTGTTTATGCACCTTCATAACATGATTCATTATAGTATCAAACCATTCACAATTAAATAGCACCAACCATTTCATTAGATGTCCTGAATATTCTAGCTACACTATTTTCTTAAGGATACCATAATAATAACTTTCTTCATCCCCTTGGTTAGAACCCTTAATGCACACTCTACTATTAATAGTTTTTTTGCCCACACTCCATTCTTCTACGTGAAACTTGTAATGATTGAAAAAGTAAGCATGCCATGTATGAACCTTTCTCTTAAGATCCCATGCTAAGTCATGCAAATATTGATTCTGTACTAAATTATCTCAATTGTGAACTACACATGATATAACCAAAAAGCATTAATAAGCTCATAGTTTAGGTAAAAAGCATTGATATAAATACCAAGGGCATCAGCATACTTACATAGATCTGAAACCAATATGGAAACTCAGATGCAATTCTTGCATCAATGTCAGTGGCACTAATATTTAGTGTGGATACTTGTAAATATTGAACAAAATATCTGACAATTACAAACTATTAGTAAAATGATATTCAATAAAATGTGAAGTTAATCAATCATCAAGTATTTTCACTTACCCAATATATAGTTGAACCTCATCACAATTAAGTAATACATGTAAATGTGCAGTAGCTAATTCCCTATCATCTAGATATTGACTTTTACAAGTTCTAGATAGGTGGTCAAGTTTATTAAAAATTGACATGGTTGGTGGGATCGTCTCATCTTCAACCCCATCATCATTGCATCCAACTTTATTTCTTATTAACTGTATATGAGGTTCAAAATAATATGAACAAAAATCATGGAAGTCTCTAGGCACAAGTATGCCTTGTATATGGACCCTTTTATACGAGCTTTATTCTTAACCATCTATTTTAATTTATTAAGAAACCTACAATAATTAAATAAATAGGTAAGTGCACAATAATTCCAGTGATATATAATAATTAAAGCACCATATTAGTTTCATTAAATTAAAGTAATTATTACTTACCTCTCAAATGGATACATCCACTGATATTGAACGAGACTATCGACTCTTGCTTCCTATGGCAAATGAATAGGTAAATGCTCCATTAAGTCAAAGAATCTAGGTGGGAAGATCCGTTCTAATTTATATAGTATGACAACAATATTTTGTTCCGTCTGCAACAAATCATCCACCCATAACACTATTGAGCACAAGTTCCTAAAAAATTTACTTGACTTAGTTATGAGCTTCCATAGTTGATCTAGTAGTGCTCTAAAGGCAATTGGTAGCAAATACTCCATAAGCACATGACATGACTTTTCATGTGAGAGCTAGGATAATACCATATGACTTTGGAAATGGCTCATGCTTTGTTATCCATGCATGGTGGGTCTAATAGATCACTCAGCTTCTCAACATAATCTATTCTAGTGTAGTTCAGAAATTTATGTGAAGAATCTTTAGTAAGGTTGTTAGGAATGTCTTGCTTAATGATTGCAGAACTTGGTTCTTGAGGTAGCACTCAGATTGGACAGTCCATTGTTGGGTTAGTGATTATCCCCCTGACAACTTCTTCAAATACTTTCTGTATACCTACAATTTGGGCTTCTTAGTTAGAGAATATATTAGACTTTAGTAATGGATCTTTTAACATAACTAGGAGTGGCTTTCGTTCCAATATAGGTGGGGCCTTCAATGAAGGAGCTATAGGTGTGATAGAGGGAGGGGGTATTTGCTCATATTTCATGGTCCATGGAGGAGCAGAAATTGGTGGCTCTAGTAGGACATTCACTTCTTCCATGTACCCTTCTATGTTGAAGTGGACCATATCAAAATGAGCTAGACATGCTTGCAGAAGGTCTTATGAGGGTATGGTAGGGGGCTTCTTCTACAAATCCCTCTAGTATGTTCACTTTACTAAACTCATCATTTTATGGTCCCATGATAGCATTGAATACATTCAACCTTAGCTTTTTATTCTCAAACAATATGTCCATGGCTCTTGTCCTATAGTTAATGCAAGCATTGGCTATTGCAAGGAAGGGTCAACCTAAAATGATTGGGATTTGGCTAGGGTCGCTTCCAGATTTCATCTCTAAAATAAGAAAGTCTACAGGAAAGTAAAACTCATCCACCTTGACCAACACATCCTCAATCATCCCAAGGGATACCTTAATGGATCTATCAGCTAATTATAAGGTGACCAGTGTGGGTTTTGATTCTCCAAAATCAAAAAAATTATAAATTGAGCTTGGGAGAAGGTTGACACTCGCCCTTAGATCCAATAAAGCTTTCCTTATAGTCAAGCACCCTATGACACAGGAGATGATCGAGGCACCAGGATCCTTAGGTTTGGACTATGTGGCATATTGGAAGACTGAGCTACCTTGCTTAGTGAAAGAAACTTTCTTGGGGATGTGTGCTTTAGATTTGTGCTTCTGGTGCATAGATCCTTCAGGAACTTAGCACAATTCAGGATCTGCTTGATGGCATCTAAAAAAGGGAGGTTGATATGGACTTGTTTAAATAGTTTGAGCATTTCATTCATCTTGGCCCCCATTTTGTCTGAGGGTAGAGGTGTTTCTAGAGCACTTGGAAATGAAACTCTAAGTGTAGCTGCTGGTGAAATTGATTCATCCCTCTCCTTGGGGTCTTCTTTATTGTCCAATAGTTTGGTTTGAGTTTGGGGTCCTGACGTATTGGCTTTTTTTCCCTATTCTAAGACCTTTCTACTTCTAAGGGTCATCATAGATTTAGCTTGCTTAGGAAAGGTTTCATGGCCATTTAAGCTCTCAGCCATATACTGCCCCTTAGGATTGCTTATGAGTTGGTTGGGTAATTTTCCTTCCTCTCTTCTACTAATGGTATTAGCTAATTGACTTATTTGGATCTCTAGCTTGGCTATCGATTGCATGTGAGATTAATATTGAGGAAATAAGATCTCCTCACATGGACCAATGTGGTGCTAGTGATTAGCCAAGCAACAAGAAATGAACTTCTCCTAGAGATTTACATGGAAGCACGATCAATGGATTCAAGGAACAGAGAAAAAGAAGAAGAGTTTTTTCGAAGAAAAGAGCTTTATTCGGTGTAATTTCAGCATGTTATAATCCTTGACCTATTTTCAGTATAAATACTTTACAAAAGGATCAAGCCCCGGGCTTATAGAAAAACTCCCCCAAACCCAAACAACCCATGTATACAAAATTAATCCCGTGACACTAAGCCGGCTCAATTTTAGACGGAGCTGGCTAACCTGCGACTAGGTCGGCTCAGTTTAAGGCTTATAGAAAAACTCCCCCAAACCCAAACAACCCATGTACATAAAACAAATTCCATGACACTGAGCCGGCTTAATTTCAGACTGAGCTGACTAATCTGGGACTGGGTTGGCTCAGTCTCAAATTGAGTCGACCCCATTGTATTCTGTGCCAGTTGTCCCAAAAATACTACTTTCTATTCAAATTTTCTCTGAGACATAGCCAACCCAACCTGAGACTAAGCCGGCCCAGTTTCCAACTTAGCTGACCTAGTCTTAGGGTAAGCTGGTTAAGTTCCTATACCATACTTATCTAGGCTAATCTCTTCTCTGGCTTACTCTTGTCTTCCCATAACCTTTCTTCTCTTGTTTCCAAGACTTAGGAGCACCACTTCTGAGCTCACATTCTACATCTTCATGCTTCAAAGTTCTGATGAACTCATCTCTTCCTAGCAGACCCATCCATGCCATATAGATCTGAAAGCTATCTCTAGGGAGTACCTTTGTAAGTGTATCAGACTGATTCTTCTTGGTATGGACCTTCATCAATTTCACTTCACCTTCCTCCATCAGCTCTCTGATCCTATGGTACCTCACATCTGTATGCTTTGTGTGCGCATGATAGACTGGGTTCTATGCCAGCAGCAGAGCACTCTAACTATCACTATACAGCATAACCTTGCTCTGCTCTATCCCCAACTCAACAATCAGCCTCCTAAGCCAAAGAGTTCCCTTTGCAACCTCAGTCATTCCAATGTACTCGACCTCTATGGTAGACAATGTCATGATTGGCTGAAGGGTTGATCTCCAAGACACCAGTCCACCATACATGCAGAAGAGGTATCTAGTAGTACACCTTCTTGTATCGAGATCACCAACATAATTTGCATCTACAAACCCTTCAAGAGGACCCGAACCTCCATCTTCAAATCCTCTAGGTTGCCCACCAAATACCAAACCATAATCCCTTATTCCATGCAGATATCTCAATATCCATTTTAATACTTTCTAGTATTCTTTTATAAGGTTGGCCATGTATCTACTAACCATGCTCACTGTATGTGCTATATTTGGTATATAGCACATCATAGTGTACATCTCACTACCACAGTATTCGCATAAGGAACTCTATCCATGTACTCTCTCTCCTCTTCTGACTGGGAGCTTTAATACTTGGAGAGAGATATGTGGCTCGATAATGGTGTCTCTACAGGTTTGGCCTTTTCCATCTCAAACATCTTCAGAACTTTTTGAATATATCCTTCATATGACAAATGGAGCACTTCTTTGCACCTATCTCTATAAATCTCTATTCCAAAAATTTTCTATGTTGGACTCAGATTCTTCATCTCAAGCTCAGATGATAATGCCTTTTTCAGCCTTTTCATAGCTTCCATGCTTCTACTGGCTATAAGCATATCATCTATATATAGAAGCAAGTACAGGGCATCATCCTCAGCCACATCCTTGACGTAGATACAGCAGTCATGTTCACATCTTACAAATTCTAGGCTCAAAACAAAGCTATCAAATTCATGATACCACTGACGAGGGGATTGTTTCAGGCCATATAGTGACCTCCTATGTAAACATACATTCTCCTCCTTTCAATCTCTATGAAATCATCTAGCTATTTCATGTAGATCCTTTCCTCTAAAGTCTCATGAAGGAAGACTGTCTTCACATCCATCTGCTCTAATTCCATATTATGCTGTGCCACCAGTGATAGCAAAATCCGAATAGATGTATGATGCATCATAGGAGATAAATTTTTTGTGTAATCAATCCCTTTTCTTGGTGAGTATCCCTTTGCTACCAACCTTACTTTGAATCTGACTCCATCTTATTCTGAAAGTGCCTCCTTTATGAACTCCCACTTTGAGCCAATAGGTCGAGCACCTTCTGGAAGATCCACCGGCTGCCATGTCTGATTCTTTTCAAGTGATTCTATCTCCTCCATCATGACCTGCATCTATGAATCATGATCCTCACTCTTCATAGTCTCTGCATGGTTCTCTAGATCTCCATTAGTAGTGATGAGAGCATAGGAGATAATCTCATCAATGTCATATCTGATCAATTTTCTGATAGTATGCTGGGGTTTGTGCAAAGTCACTCCCACTGGCACATCACTCCTACCTAAAATCTATGGATGATCCTACACCTCCATTTGAAAAGCTGGCTCTCCATGCTAGTCTCTCATTTGAGTATCTATTCTCCTACCCAGCTCCACCTCAACAGGAACACTCCTATAAGTGGATGCAGACAGCATGTCATCAATCTCTGGCTGGCCATTACTGTTCATCTTGATTTCTCCAATTTCAAATATATTTTCAGACCTCTTTAAGATTCTATCCTCATCAAAAATAATATTTCTACTGATTATTGACATTTGTGTTTCAAGATTCCATAATAGATATCCTTTGACTCCTTGCGGATACCTAATAAAAAACATCCTTTGAGATTTGGGATCCAATTTGCTTCTCTCAGCTACCTCCACATATGCATAGACTGGATAGCAAAATACCTTTAGGCAGTCAAGCTCTACCTTCTTTCCATTCCAGACCTCCTTTAGAATGCATCCATTCAGCTTGCGATGAGAGAACCTATTAACAAGAAAATAAGAAAATATTATGGTATCATCCGAAAAGAACTTTAGAAGTCATGTCTGCAGCCTCAAACTCCATGCCTTCTTAATCAATGTCTGATTCATCCTCCCTACAACACCATTCTATTGGGGAGTCATCTTCACCGTATAATGGCATTTAATACTATTTTTCTTATAGTACCTCTGAAACTCTAGGCTTGTATACTTTCCTCCATTATCCAACCTAAGATACTTCACTTGTCTTCCTGACTCCTTCCCTACCTTAGTTCTCTAGGCTCTGAACTAGGAAAACACATCTAACTTTTCTCTGATCAGATAAACCCACACCTTCCTTGAAAAATCATCAATGAAGGTGATAAAGTATCTTACCCTATCTCTAGCTGATATAGGAGCTGATCCTTACACATCTGAGTGCACTAAATTCAACACTCTTTCATTGTGCTTGGTACTTTTGGCAAACTTCATCCTATGCTATTTGCCAAAGATGCATGACTCATATAAATCTGAAGGAAAAGCCCAATTTTCCACCGTAGGATCGTACAGATCTAAGATGAATTTTTCTAAAAATTTTTAAATGATTCAATCAGATCTAAGAGTTTTCAGATCTGATCATAGTGATCTAATATTAATAATTAAAACAAAAATTAAATCAAATTTAATTTCATATCTTGTTTGGGTAATCTAATTATCCGATGATGATCCTGATATTTTCTTAAGTTCTGGAAGGAGCCACACATGTGCTAGGCCTCTACTGGTATCCACTTGAGAAGGATCAAGATGTCTTCTCCTCGCAAATCTTTTCTCCAAAGATCAGACCTAAATCTGATCTGAAAGTCCTTCAAAAAAATTTTTGAAGGCAGCATGTCCGTCTCACAAACATCATCGCATAGATGTTGAACTCTTCACAAATTTGATTGGATCTTCTTCTCAGATTTGTGCCTAACTTTTTAGGCATGTAGAAGAGAGAGAGAGAGGATAGAGGGGGTGTGGGATATCTAGAATGGCAGCTTTTGGATATAAAAAATATTTCTTTAGTGATGAGCCTTGGCATAAGGGTTCTTATACAAAAGCATAGCACCAAGTTAGAGTCCCTCTTTGACCAAAATCCTTATTTTTTTGACCATTGGGACTCTTGAACCTGATCTTCACAAAAATCCCCTGATCCCATCTAATGTTGATGCCAAAAATCAATATGAAAGGTGGCGGCATGAGTAGATAAGAAAGAGTCCACTGCACCTAGGACTCTTCTCTCAAGAGTTTAATCTAAATCAAACTATATCATAACTAAGTCTAGACACCTCCAAAAATCATGAAATTTAGTACAGCCAATGTATAATTCATGCTCTATCACATATCTAAAAGTTAGATCAAAATAATTTCTAAAGAATTTTTTAGAAGTATCTGATCAGGTGATCCTCAATTCTCTCAAATAGGTCAACTTTTGACCCTAGTACAATTTGACTATGAATGGATTTAATTTCTACAATTAATCTGACCTGAACTTATTTTGGTCAGATGAAAATAAATTCATTCAAAATACAAGAATGAGTCAAATCAAATTTGACTTGGTTGCGATGAATCAAAAAGATTTCAGAAGGAGAAAGTTAGGCTCAATCGTGTGCTAGCACGATTACCTTGAACCTAATTGGATCTAATCTAAATCAATCGAACTGAGTTAGCTCAATTGATGACATCTAGACCCAAACCCTTATTTATGTGATCTAGTTAGGTTTAATTCTGTATGATAATAAGATATGTTATGATCTCCATCATCTCCATCATTAAAATACCTTTCGATGGACTAGAACTTTTCTAATTCATACAATTAAAATAATTGACCATCAAAATCATTCTAATTGCTCTCAAAATCTACCAGTGACATCTAGCAGTATATGGTGGCAACCCATCAGAACTGAAAGTGAACCTCTCGATGTAGTTACCTGTGATTGGATTCTTCTATCTTGAGCCCTGACAGGATTAGGGTTAAGGTGAACTCGTCAAACCCAATGTTCGTTATATAAATTAATCATTCGATTCGAATCCAATGTAGACCCCTAATAGAAACTCTTTCTATCATCTTTACTCTGCCATGGCCATGAGCTTAAGGACTCAATCTCATGATTATCATAGGGCTATTCCTTATCTACCGAGGTAGATAGATCCCCTATTGGTGCAATCCAATTCTTACAATGAACATGCTATAGCCAACATACACCTTAGAATTTTGAATGACTAGAAGATCGAGTTATGGTATAGTCAAACTATAATACCCTCAAGGTGAACTATCAATGCACCTCAGATCAAAGAACCAGACACACCACTGCAGCATCGAGTCAGTTGTCAATGAAAAGGTAGACTTTCTTATGACTATGCGAGATGGTCATGCTCAGTGCCCTCATTCTCTAACAAGTACCTGTACTCTTGCTCCAGTGTCTCTACACTATAGATTCAAGACATGTCTATCCTAAGAAAGTAATCGTACACCAACCATCTAGATCGATCACCATCTTCATGATGATCCTATGGTCGAAAGCATTTTATGAGTTAATTATGAAAATTCATGTCTTAAATTTTCAACTCTTGAAAATATGAATTATCATTACCATTAACTCAAAGGATGTATCATAGATACTTTTAAATATACACTATGATAAAAAAATAATTCATTTATTAATTTATAGTCAAAATTATAAAATTGTTCTTAGAAGTGTGTTATAAGTGACGGCCAATCTAGCTTCTAGGGCACACATCTAACAAACTTCCACTTGATCTAAAGCTAATTGCCTATAAATCTAAGTCTCATCTTCTCAAGGTGGGCTTCGATCTTTTGCTGGCTCAATAGCTTTGTCAGTGCATCAGCCACATTATCTGTAGTGTTGACTCTCTTGACCTTGACGTATTCCTTCTTAAGGTAATCACGGATGAGGTGGTATCACTGCTCGATGTGCTTTGATTTCTGGTGAGACCTCGGCTCCATGGCTAGGGCTATGGCATCATTATTATTGCAGTACACAGGGATGGCATCTGATGGCATCACTTCAAGCTTTGTAGCAAACTTTTTGTACCATAATGTCTCATTTGCAGCTTCTGATGTAGCAATGTACTCTGCTTCCATGGTGGAATCTGCTATCACCATCTGCTTGAAACTTTTTTGACTGATAGCACCACCATTACAAATAAATAGACTTTCAGCTATCGACTTTATACTCCTAGACCTGGAGATCTCCATTACCAAAGACTAGAAATATATTCTTAGTCCTTCTCAAGTACTTAAGAATACATTTCATAGAAGTTCAGTGCTCTTTGCCTGGATTCGACTGATATCTGCTCGTGACACTTATAGCATGGGCAATATTAGGTCGCGTACATAGCATGGCGTACATAAGGCTCCCTATTGCCGAAGCATAAGAGATCTTGCTCATGCATTCAATCTTCTTAGGTGTGTTCGGATACATCTTCTTAGAGAGATGAATGCCATGTCTAAAGGGCACTAATCCCCTCTTGGAGTTTTTCATGCTAAATCTCTTTAGCACCTCCTCTATATACATCTTCTGTGATAGACCCAGTATCCTATTTGGTCTATCTCTATAGACCTTAATTCGTAGAATAAAGGATGCCTCTCCTAGGTCTTTCATGGAGAATTATTTAGATAACCATATTTTGACCATAGTCAATATGAGAATTCATTCCCAATTAGGAGGATGTCATCCACGTACAGTACGAGAAAGACAATAGCGCTCCCACTGACCTTTTTGAAAATATAGGGCTCTTTCTCATTCTTGATAAATCCAAATGATTTGATCACATCATTGAAATGAGCATTCCAGCTCCAAGATGCTTGCTTAAGTCCATATATGGACCTTTGTAGCTTATAGACCTTATGATCAGTATCACTAGATGTGAAACCCAGCGGCTATTTCATATAGATATCTTTATCAAGATATCCATTTAAGAATGTCGTTTTTACGTCCATCTACCAAATTTCATAATTGAAATAGGCTGCAATAGCAAGCAATGTGCAGATAGATTTGAGCATGGCTACTGGCGAAAAAGTATCCTGATAGTCAATATTTTTGCGCTGACTATATCCTTTTGCTATGAGCCTCGCTTTGAATGTCTCTACATTCCCATCAACACCTATCTTTCTCTTGAAGATTCATTTACACCCAATAGGTACTATACTTTTAGGTGGATCTACCAAGGTCCAAACTTAGTTGGAGCATATTGAGTCAATCTCTGACTTCATTGCCTCTAAATATTTTTTGGAGTCGATATCTGATATCGCCTCATCATAGGTTTTGGGATCATCACCATGAACCTCTTTTCCTATGAGAAACATTTTCTCTGTCCTTTGAAATAGTACCTAAGTACCTTTCAAGAGGATAAAAAATTCTTTTTGATCTATGAGGTGGATGAGGTAGTGATTGGACTGGCTCAATCTAATTAGGTTCCATAGGTTCCTTGGCTCATGGCTCTTGGGAGACTTTCTCCTCGAGCCTAATCTATCTTCTGATGCCACCATCTTGAATAAACTATTTTTCAAGAAAGATTGTGTGTTGACTCATAATCACATTATGATCTTTCAGAAGATAGAAAAAATATCCTAATGACTCTTTAGGATATCCTATGAATTGAGCTCTAAAGGACCTAGACTCTAACTTGTCTGCCTATTGTCTCTTGATATGGACTAGATAACTCCAAATTTTGAGATGACTCAGATTTGATTTCTTACCATGCCATATCTCATACGGTGTGGTAGGAATGGTTTTAAATGAAACCCTATTCAATAGATATATAGCGAACAACATACTACATCCTCAAAAAAACTCAGAAAGGTCTGTGAAGCTCATCATGGATCGAACCATATCTAATAGGATCTGATTTCTCTATTCTAAAATCTCATTGAATTGATACGATCCAGGTGGAGTCCTGATAAGTACCATAAATTTACCTATAAAAGCATCAATTTATCAATTAATTTATATTTATTTTAAGAAGTAATAATTAATTGATATATATTTTTAAGAAATTTATATTTTTATTAATTAAAAATAATAATAATAAAAAATTTATAATCAATAGAAGGAACATATTTTTTAATCATAACAAAGTAAATTTTGCACAAAACAGAGCTAAAACGGTGAAGATATGAATTTCTAAAGAAATAAAATAAATAAAAATTAAATGAAAAATAACATACGACACAGTCGGCTCAAGCCACCATGCCATATCAGCTGGCGCATCCAAATGCATCGAGCCAAGCTGACTAAGCTTGTGCACCAAGTCAGCCATGCAAGTCGACTCAGCAGTGGAAGCCATCAGTCGGTCCACGATCCAGGCATGAACCGCCAGCTCAGCAGAAACCAGCGAATCATAGAACGACATGTGGTGGACCTAGACCCTTAAAGGATTTATAAAAAATCTATCGTGACTTATAGGGCATTTTGGACTTTTTACTTGGTGATAGAGATGCTGATTCATTGCAGTGTATGGTGCAGCCAGTCCATGCGGTCCATAGGAATAGTAATTGCATGATCGGACAGCTGTAGTAGCTTGCGGTCAAGATCAAATGGTGGAGAGAATTTTCTACTTCAAACATCATGTGGATCACCATCCAATAACAACGCTCAATCCAGGGGATGATCGGATGGTCCAAAATGATCCCAACGGTGATCAGGACTCTCGACGTGCGATCAGCAGTCAGATTTTTTTCCATCAATGCATGATCAATGGCCAGAATTTAATCCGACCTAATCTAGATCGATATGCATCCGATTTTGATGATTTTTGATCCGTTGGATTTCTATTGAACGGCTAGATTTCACCAAGTTCACTAGAGTTGTCTTAGAGCTATTTTAATCCAAATTCTACTCAGATTTCTTCATATTTTGATGATTAAAAAAGCTATTTGTCCCACATCGCTTAGAGAAAAATCCTCCACTCCTCCTAGCTCTATAAAAAGGACCCCAGGCCTCTAGAAATGGACAAATCTGGTTAGAGGGAAGCCAAGGTACAGGGTGGAAGCAAAGCTCAAGGTTGAAGGTTACTTCAAAGCTATGGTGCTGAGAAGAAGAGCCAGTCTTCTATGCCATCTCCACGCCTATGCTGATCTACAATCTCCTTCTAGTTTTCTTTTCTCTTTTCTTTTTTTAATCTCTTGTATTTAATTCTGAATTTGAGTTTTAATTTTAATAAAGAAAGCTTTATTGCTCTTGTCAATTCTAGCTCTTTAAATTAATTGTTCTTTATTGCTCTTTAATTTTATTGCTAGTAGCCGCTAAGATCTAAATAGTAGATCTTAGTACCAAGTTTATTTTTGCACAATTTAAATTCTACTTTTATTTATAAATCTATTTTTCAACTTTAATTTTCTTTTCAAAAATCCTTCTTTTCTTTTCTTTTAAAAAAAATTAAAGATTTTAGAATTAAATTATTGCCTCTCTATGGATTTGATCTGACTCACTACTCTCTTCATAACTTTTAATTAATTTAAAAAGTCAGATTTAAACTAATAAACATGGTGTCTTAACGACTACATTGCGCTTCTATCAAGTTTTTGGTGCCATTGTCGGGAAGGCATAAAAATTAAAATTTTTTATTTCTTTGATTTTTTTTATTGCCTACTAATTATTTTTCTTGTTTATTTTGTAGAAGAAAAAAAAAGAAAAAAGAACAAAAAAGATTTGGGCACGAACAAAACTTTCAATCCTATTTGGTGAGATCATTCCTAAACCCTAAATCTCTTTCCTTATTTTTAATATTTACTTTATTTTCAAATTAATTAAAAATTACCTACTTAAATCTAATTAAAAATCTCATCACAAGATTAGAAATCCTAATTATTTAGAACATCCATCATATCAGTTTTATTTTTGGTGATTGTTAGAGGCAAGGTAAGCTGTTCAAAAATTCAATTAATTACATGCATCTAGTTTAATTGCATAGAATCCCTTGCTTAAAAATCTGAATATGCATATCATATTGAATCAATTTAAGGGCACAACCCATTAAATAAGATAAGGTGAAAATTTGATCACCCTTCCTTGGCCCACAAACAACCAATCCTCATATTGCATTAACCCAAACCATAACTCTTAAAATCAATTAGATGTCAACCCTTAAGGATATTCGAGCTCAATAGGACAAGAAAACCTTAGAGTTGAAATGGGTTAGGATTAATCAATTTAATAGGTGTCTAGAAAAGTGGTTCTGGGATGACTGGGTCTGAAAGAAGGTGGTTACTTAATTGATTCCGTTCGCTTACCTAGCCAAGCATAATTGGTGTCTAAGGCAAGCAACGGGGGGACTCCTACCGACCTTACACTTACCTGACCAGTTGATTAGCTGATCCTCTACTTGGAGGGCTCGAAGGTGATCTTGGTAGTTAGGAGCTATCTAGACCTAAAACAACCCTTAGTCAGGATTGATTGCCTAACTTGTTTGCTAAATAACATCAAACATAAACCATAAATTAACTCTTCGCTCTATCATCTCTAGATTTAAGACTCCTTAGGATCTTTCTTTAGAACTCTCGCCTTTCTTTCTCTCCTCTTTTCTTAAAAAATAATAATAATAATAAAAAAATTTAATATATATATATATATATCTTGGGTTGCACTAGTACATGCACGGTAGAAGATCGCTTTTGCCTGACCTAGTTAAACCAAATCTTGAAATTGAAAGACTAATTCATATAAGACCAGATAATCAAATGGTTGAAAATCATGAAGAACCACCTAGACTGATGAAGGAATACTTTATTCCTTCCACCTACAACCCATCCACTTGCATCCACTTACCTGATATCCTTGCTAGCCACTACGAGATCAAGTCGACCACAATCCAAATGCTCCCATCTTTTTATGGGAACACCAATGAAGATCCTTACAAACATCTAGATGAATTCTTAAAAATCTGCTCTACGGTAAAAATTCAGAATTTTTTTAATGATGCCCTTAGACTGACCTTGTTCCCTTTCTCATTAAAAGATAAAGCCAAGTACTGGCTTGGCACATTAGGAAGAACAATTCAAACATGGGCAGAGATGAAACATGAATTCCTTAAGAAATTTTATCCCATAGGACGAACCAATACCATAAGGCAAGCCATCATGGGATTTTCTCAGCTTCCAGGGGAACAAATTCATAAATCATAGGAAAGACTTAAAAAACTTCTTAGAAAATGCCCACACCATGGTCTATCTAAGTGGCAAATTGTACAAGCTTTCTATGAAGGTTTAGAAGATCAATATAAGCAGATGGTTGATGCATCCTGTGGAGGTGCATTCATGAGCAAAAGTGAGGATGAAGCTCATACCTTGTTTGAAATCTTAAGTGAAAACTCTATTAACCATGCTTCATTATCCTCTTATGAAAGATCAATTTCTCAACAAAAATGGGCAGGAATTTATGAGATCAAAACTCCAGAACTTCTTTCTAAGGCAGACTTGAACATAACAGCACAAAAATTAGATAAAGTCGATATTATTGCCTAGAAATTAGATTAATTCCTAAACCTAGATCAACAATCTCCTGCACAATACACACCAGCTTCTAATTATCAGGAGATTTGCTCTATTTGTGCTAGCCCAATACATCATGTAAGTGAATATCCCACGGTTGCACAATTACCACCTCTTATCCAAGAATAAGTCCAAGCTGCTTGAGGTTACTCCAAACCACTTAATGACCCATATTCAAATTCATATAACCCTGGTTGGAGAAACCACCCTAATTTCTCTTGGAAACCACAATAGACTCAGGCTCAGACCCAAATCCCACCAATCCAAAATTATCAAAATAGGCCCCAGTGCCAGAACTATGCCTATAATAAGGGTCAGCCTAGTCAGTCTTCTCAACCACTGCATTATAATAAGCCCTCATACCTACCTCCTCAACAGACCAATCTAGCCAATGATAAATTCAATCAACTTCAACAATTGATTCTAAGCCAACAACAATCAATTGCCAAGCTAGAAGCTCAAATAGGATAATTAGCTGAGTCTATCATGAGGAGAGAACCAGGTCAATTACCAAGCCAACCAATTGCAAATCCTAAAAATAATCCATCCAATGTCTATCAACCACCTGGATTTACTCGTCCATCTAACATCCCACCTAAGAATCCCCAATTAGAAAATGCTAAAGCAATATCTAAACTTAGAAGTGGTATGATTCTTAAGGACCCATACCAAGACCAGGTGATAGAGGCTAATACTGATGTTAGCCAAGAAAAAAATTTGAAGAAGAGGTTAGTACTGAAACTAATCATATAAAAGAACCTGAGTTTAGAACTAGTACTGATGTCGATAAGATAGATAAACGAAAGAAGAGAATAGATGAATTAGCCGAGACAAATAAACCAAAAGCCCCATTCCCCTCGACCTTACAAGCAGGCTCTTTCCGTAAAAAGCAAGAAGCACACAACAAGGAGCTAATGAAACTATTTAAATAAGTTCATATTAATTTACCCCTCCTCAATGCAATTCAGCATATCCCGGCCTATGGTAAATTTCTTAAAGAACTCTGCACCTAAAAGCATGAGCCACGAACCACCAAAAGAGTTATGCTGTCTAAGGATGTAAGTGCGGTCCTATTAAGTCCAATACCTCAAAAGATGAAAGACCCTGGTGCTCCCTTACTTTCATATGTTATAGGAGGCATAACCTTTAACCAAGCATTACTAGACTTAGGAGCTAGTGTGAACCTACTTCCAACTTTGGTTTATGAAAAATTTGGGATTGGAGAACTAAAACCCACATCCATTATTTTGCAATTAGCTGATAGATCTATAAAAATACCACGTGGTTTGATTGAGGATGTTCTAGTTAGAGTAGATAAATGTTATTTTCTAGTAGACTTCCTCATACTTGACATGGAACCATCCCAAGAGTTGAACCAAAATCCCATAATTTTAGGACGTCCATTCTTAGCGACTACCAATGCCAATATCAACTGTAAGATAGGAGCTATGGACATTTCTTTTGGGAATCAAAAAGTAAGAATTAATGTTTTTAATACCCCAAAGTACACTCAAGAGGAGGAAGACTATTTTGTAATCAATCAGATAGATGAAATAGTTGAATCTAATTCCTCCTTAGATTTACTGCAAGATGATGAACCCACTAAAGAAACTCAAACCTAGGAAGTGAATGCCTTGCTTAATTCACCTCAACCTTCACATTCATTACCTTGGTTAGTGAAAGTTGAGCCCTTACCCAAGCAAAAAATTAAACCATTACATCCTTCAATTCAGGCCCCACCACAACTTGAACTAAAACCTTTACCTGAATCATTTAAGTATGTATTTTTAGGATCAAAGAAAACCCTACCGATAATAATTGCTTCTAACTTAACTACTGAACAGGAAAACCAATTGGTAAATATTTTGAAAACATATAAGGAAGCCATAGATTGGATCATCACTGATTTAAAAGGAATTAGTCCATCAATATGCATGCACCATATCTATATAGAAGATAATGCCAAACCAACTCGAGAGATGCAAAGATGGCTTAATCCTAACATGTAAGAAGTAGTCAAGAAAGAGGTAATTAAATGGTTAGATGCTGGAATTATTTATCTGACAGCCACTAGGTGAGTCCCACATAAGTTGTTCTAAAGAAATCTGGACTCACAATTGTCTGCACTGAACTTGGAGACTTAGTACCAACATGACTTTTTATGGGGTCACGTGTCTGTATAGATTATAGAAAATTCAATACAATCATCTGAAAAGATCACTTTCTCTTATCCTTTATTGATCAAATCCTAGAAAGACTAGCAGGCCAACAATACTTTTGCTTTTTAGATGGATTCTCAGGATACAATCTGATAGCAATCTACCTAGGAGATCAGGAAAAGACCACCTTTACGTGTCCTTATGGAACCTTTACTTTCCATAGAATGCCATTCGGATTATGTAATGCACCTACGACTTTTCAAAGGTGCATGATGTCAATATTTTCAGACATGATAGGAGATTTCTTAGAAATATTCATGGATGACTTTTCAGTCTTTGGAGAATCTTTTGAGAGTTGCCTTAACAATTTGAAGAAAATATTAAAATAATGTATTGAGGCAAATCTAGTGTTAAGCTGGAAAAAGAGCCACTTCATGGTTTAAGAGGGGATCATTTTACGACATATAGTATCTAAGAAAGGGATTGAGATAGATAAAGCTAAAGTTGAACTAATTTCTAAACTTCCTCCTCCGACTTCTGTCAAACAAATTTGATCTTTTCTTGGCCATGTAGGATTCTATCGTCGCTTCATCAAAGACTTCTCTAAAATTTCTCATCCTTTGTGTAATCTACTCGCTAAGGATGTTTCTTTTAACTTTGATGAAAATTATCTTAAAGCTTATAAAATTTTAAGAGAAGCTATGACCAAAGCTTCAATCATACAACCTCCTAACTGGTCACTACCTTTTGAAATTATGTGCGATGCCTCAAACTTTGCCATAGGAGCTGTCTTGGGCCAAAGGGTAAACAAATGTCTTATAGTGATCTATTATGCTAGTAGAACTCTGAATGAAACACAAATGAATTATACCACCATTGAAAAAGAGTTGCTAGCCATTGTATTTTCTCTAAAAAAATTTAGATCATATTTATTAGGATCAAAAATCATAATTTACTCTGATCATTCAGCCTTGAGATACCTACTCTCAAAGAAAGATGCTAAACCATGATTAATTAGATGGATCTTACTGCTACAAGAATTTGATATTGAAATTTGAGATAAGAAGAGATCTGAAAATATTGTAGCAGACCATTTGTGTAGGATCCTAGTTAAAGATAGTGAACCTGTATCAATCAGAGAATCTTTTTCAGATGAACAATTGTTAGCAGTTTCACATACAAAGACCCCTTGGTTTGCAGATACTCAATTACTTAGTCATAGGATAAATTCCTTTGGCTGGTCTAAGAATGAGAAGGATCAATTCTTTGCTCAAATCAAATATTATTTTTGAGAAGATCCTGAGCTTTTTAGAATTTGTACTGATCAAATCATTCATAGATATGTTCCTGAATCTGAATAATTGAGTATCTTACAATTCTGTCATACCCTTGCTTGTGGAGGATATTTTTCTGAATGAAAAACTATGGCAAAAGTATTACAGAGTGATTTTTATTGGCCAACATTATTTAAGGATGCCTATACTTTTAGTCAGGAGTGTCTTAAGTGTCAAGCCTTAGGAAATATTTCAAAGAAAGACATGATGCCACTAAACCCCATCTTGGTAGTAGAAACTTTTGATGTATGGGGAATTGATTTTATGGGACTTTTTCCACCTTCCAATGGATTTGAATATATTTTGATGGCTATCGATTATATTTCTAAATGGATTAAAGTAATAGCAACATGAACCAATGATCATAAAGTAGTTTTAAAATTTGTTCAAAAGAATATCTTTTCTAGGTTCAGATTTTCATGTGCGATCATTAGCGATGGAGGTGCCCATTTTACAAACCATCAATTTCAAACTTTATTACGAAAATATGGGGTGACACATAAGATAGCTACACCATACCATCCACAAAAAAGTGGCTAGGTAGAAGTATCTAATAGAAAAATTAAGAATATCTTACAAAAGACTATTAGGCCTGATCGAAAAGATTGGTTAGATTGATTAGATGATGCATTATGGGCCTATAGGACAGCTTATAAAATCCCTATTAGAATGTCTCCCTATAGATTAATCTATGGAAAAGCATGTCACCTTCCGGTAGAACTTGAACATAAAGCATATTGGGCAATAAAATAATTAAATTTTAATTTAAACCAAGCTGGTTCCAATCAGATGTTACAATTGAGTGAATTAGATGAATTAAGGCAAGAAGCTTATGAAAATTCAAAAATCTATAAGGAGAAAATGAAAACCTTCCATGATAAACATATTTCAAGAAAAACCTTTGAACCAAATCAATAAGTTTGGTTATTTAACTCAAGGCTTCGATTATTTTCTGAAAAATTAAAATCCAGATGGGATGGACCTTACATAGTTAATCACGTATTCCCACATGGTGCAATCAAACTCTATGATCCTAGGACTAGAAATTTCTTTAAGGTAAATGGTCAAAGGCTTAAATCATATATTGAAGGGATATCATTAAATTGAAACATTGACCAAGTATAACTAATAGAACTATAATAAATTAAACTACATTGTGTTTGACTGAAGATAATAAACTTAGCATTTGTTGGAAGGCAACCTAATATTTCTTGAATCTAATTTATTTTTATTTTTTTATTTTTTTTAGGCTAAGCTAGAGAAGGATCAAAAGCTTCAAGACCCATGCTAAATAAATAAACATAATTTACACCCTTTTATTTATTTTTCCTCCCCATTGATGATAATGTCAATTAAGTTGGGGGTAAGAAAAAGAAATTAAAATAATAATAATAATTAAAAATAAAAAAATAAATAAATAAATAAATAATCAAATTTTAAAACTAGTTTGAAATTTTTTGTTTTGGATAAACCTTATTTCAGGAAAGAGAATCTTAAGCAAAATAAACTAAGAAAAGTAATAAAATTAGAAAGTATTAGCTAATAATGGTAGCGAGTTAAGAAATAGATTACTTGGTTAGATCATTAGTAGCCTACTTAGATTATTTAAAGGCTAATAGCACTTCTAATTGCACATGCACACTAATAAAGCAAAATAGGTGTTGATTATAAGGCTAATTGAGGATTCAATTATCGCTAAAAATTGATGGTTTATATATACCTCAATTAAAGAAACTTGAATTTAAGAAAAAAGCTACTTGCTTAAAATAAAAAGTGCAAAACACAGAGTATATATGGATTGTCCTAAACTTAGTAACTGGATCTCTGCACCTAAGTCAAGTATGGAGGTTCACATCAAACGGTGAAGGAAAGGCTAGGATGCTCAGCACTATTACTCAAAAAAAAAAAGTAGTGTGAAAGGTACCTTAATTCATGTACTTAACTTGAGAGTATATAGAAAATTAACCAAAATAGGTGATAAAAGAAGATTCGTTTGTCCTTTGAATTAACACCCAAATGCTAAGTTAGTATTCACGAAATCAAGTGCTGAAAATCTTTAGATAAACTCTAAGAAGGTTTCTGATTAATCTTCCATAAAATTTGAATCTGAAACTTAATATTTAGTTAGTGATACTATCTAAACTTTTGATCTTAAATCCTAGACCAATTCTTATGAAGGAGGATCTCAATGAAACATGGTAATTAATCTAAACTAAATTCTTTCTTTACTCGAGGATGAGTAAAGCTTAAGTTGAGAGATGTGATGAGTACCATAAATTTATCTATAAAAATATCAATTTATCAATTAATTTATATTTATTTTTAAAAATTAATAATTAATTAATATATATTTTTGAAAAATTTATATTTTTATTAATTAAAAAATTAATTAAAAATAATAAAAAAATAAAAAAATAAAATTTTATAATTAATAGAAAGAATTTATTTTTTTGATCATAATGAAATAAGTTTCGTACAAAACGAAGCTAAAATGGTGAAGATATGAATTTTTAAAGAAATAAAATAAATAAAAATTAAATGAAAAATAACATATGGCTCAGCCGGCTCAAGCCACCGTGCCATATCAACCGGCGCATCCAAACATGCTGAGCCAAGCCGACTAAGCCAATGCGTTAAGCCAGCCACGCAAGCCGATTCAGTAGTAGAAGCCATCAGCCAGTCCACGATCCAGGCACGGACCGCCAGCTCAACAGAAATCGATAAATCATAGAGCGACACGTGGTGGACCTAAACCCTTAAAGGGTTTATAGAAAATCTATCACGACTCATAGGGCATTTTGGACTTTTCACTCGATGACAGAGATGCTGATTCGATACAGTGTACGGTGCAGCCGATCCACGCGGTCCATGGGAACAGTAATTACACGATCGGACGGCTGTAGTAGCTTATTGTCAAGATCGAACAATGGAGGGAATTTTCTACATCAAGCTTCATGCGGATTGCCATCCAAT
Source organism: Cocos nucifera (assembly GCA_006176705.1). NCBI lineage: Eukaryota > Viridiplantae > Streptophyta > Magnoliopsida > Arecales > Arecaceae > Cocos > Cocos nucifera. The sequence continues at coordinate 3,498 of QRFJ01000508.1, read as the reverse complement.
GGCATCGCTCGATCTAGGGGATAATCCAATGATCTAGAATGCTCCCGATGGTGATCAGAACTCCCGATGCACGATCAGCAGCCAGATTTTCTCCATCAACATGCGATCAATGGTTAGAATTTAATCCGACCTAATCTAGATCGATACGCATCCGATTTTGATAATTTTTAGTCCGTTGGATTCTTATTGAATGGCTAGATTTTACCAACTTTACCAAATTTTTTTTAGAGCTATTTTAATTCAAATTCTACTTAGATTTCTTCATAGTTTGACGATTAAAAAAGCTCTTTGTCCCACAATGCTTAGAGAAAAATCCTCCACTCCTCCTAGCTCTATAAAAAGGACCCCAGCCCTCTAGAAATGGATAGATCTGGTTAGAGCGAAGCCAAGGTATAGGATGAAAGCCAAGCTCAGGGTTGAAGGTTGCTTCAAAGCTATGGTACTAAGAAGAAGAGCAAGTCTTCTACGCCATCTCCACACCTACATTGATCTATAATCTCCTTCTAGTTTTTGTTTCTCTTTTTTTATTAATCTCTTGTATTTAATTTTGAATTTGAGTTTTAATTTTAATAAAGAAAGCTTTATTGCTCTTTTCAATTCTAGCTTTTCAAATTAATTATTCTTTATTGCTCTTTAATTTTACTGTAAGTAGCCGCTAATATCTAAATAGTAGATCTCAGTACCAAATTTATTTTTACATAATTTAAATTCTATTTTTATTTATAAATCTATTTTTTGACTTTAATTTTTTTTCAAAAATTCTTTTTTTCTTTTTTTTTAAAAAATCAAAGATTTTAGAATTAAATCATTGCCTCTCTGTGGATTCGACCCAACTCACTACTCTCTTCATAACTTTTAATTAATTTAAAAAGTCAAATTTAAACTGATAAACATGATGTCTTAACGATTACATTGTGCTTCTATCAAGTCCATTGAGAGACTATGCCATTATCCTTAAGATAGTCTAGGAATGTTTTACTATGGTATTCGCTTTCTCGATCTGATCAAAAAACTTTAATGAATTTTTTATTTATTTTTCTACTTTGAGTCTGAATTTTTTGAACTTTTCAAAAGCTTTAGACTTGTGTCGCATCAAATATACATACCCATATCGAGATAAATCATCGATAAAGGTGATGAAGTAGATGTAATTAGCCTTGGCTGGCACATCAAATGGGCTGCATACATCAGTATGTACTAGGGCAAGTAGGTCTGTGGCCCTTTCCCTATGTCCCTCAAAAGAAAGCTTGGTCATTTTGCCATGAAAGCATGATTCACAAATTGGATATGACTCGAAAGTCAATGGACTCAACAGTCCGAATTTTTCTAATTTGTTAACCCTATCTTCAGCTATATGCCTAGCCCAAGGTGCCAAAGATATCTATCGTTTAGACTATCCCTAGATTGCTTTGATTCTATGGCATTCACATTTTGTTTGATATTAAAAACAAAAATATCAATATGTAACTGATAGAGACCATTTATAAGAAAATCACTTATAATTTTATTTCTTTCATAAAGAATATTACAATTGTCCTTAAGAAAACTAATTACATAGCCTTCTTGTGCTAAACATGAAATAAAAATCAAATTTCTGCTTGCTACAGGCACAAAAAAATAGTTCCTAAGTACTAAGTCTAATCTTGACGGTAATTATAGAGGATAGGTTCCCACGGCCACAGCAGCAATTCTTGCACCATTCTCGATGCATAAGATCATCTCACCATCCCTCAGCCTTCTGCTATCCTCAAGATCCTGCATAGAAGTGCATAAGTGAGCACTAGAACCAGAGTCAAGCATCCAACTAGATGTAGAAGAAACCATAAGATTAGATTCTATAACGAGCATACCTCCAGAAGGACCTACCTTCTTCTTGTTCTTTAGGTTGGCCAGGTATAGAGGGCAATTCTGCTTTCAATGGCCGTCAGTGTTGTAATAAAAATATTTTTCTTTGTCAGCGGTCTTCTTCATCGGCTCTATCTTCTTCTTCTTCCTACCATCCACCTTCTGTTTCTTCATGGACTTCTTCTTCTTTCCAAAAGACTTTCTCTTGAAAAAAGTCTACTCCACAAAAAGTACTGAGCTTTTAGAATCTTTCATAGAAAGCTCAGTAGGAACTAGCATATTCAAGAGCTCAGCCAAGGTATTCTAAAGTTTATGCAAATGGTAGTTCTTGATGAACTTTCCATATGCATCAGTCAAGGATTGCAGAATTATGTCAATCTACAAATCCTGATCTAACTTGACACTGAGCTTCTCAAGCTCTTCTAAGTCCTTGATCATTATCAGGCAATGATCTTGGACCGACTGTCCATCATGTATTTGAGCCTTAAACAGTCTTTTAGTGACTTAATATTTGGCTATGTAACTCTGTTCACTAAACAACTCTTGCAGATGAGCCAACATTTGGCAGCTAGTCTTAATGTCTTCATGTTGGCACTAGAGCTCATCAGACATTGAGCCCAACATGTAATACTTGACTTTGTTATCTTCATCCATCCACTTCTTGAGAGACGCTTTCTGATCAGTGGATGGACGGACTGATAAGATGGAAGGATCCTTTTCCAATACATGAGTCAACTTCTCAGAATATAAAATAATTTTGAAGTTCTAGAGCCAATCCTTGTAGTTGGATCCAATCAATCTATGGGTGTCCAAGATGCGGGCTAGTGGGTTGGACGCAGATATTTTTCTGTAGAGAGTCAAAGTTTTTAGTTAAATTTTATAATTAAACTTAATCAATTTATTTAAAAATTTTATTTTTAAATAAATTAGGCTCTCACTATTTACTTGGATCCCTACACTCCCTTGGTAGAGATGCAAAAATCTCCATAATTATTGATTTCTAGTGGATGGTGTGGGCCCACCAACTGACTCACCACCTCAGCTAATAATTATTGGTGATGGGTCATCTGATGAGTGGACAACTCTTGTCCAATGATTCTCTAATCATGGTGCACCCTAACCTGATCTCTAATTCATGAATCTCATAGTGTCCAAAATATTGATTCACTTCTTAGTTAAGTCAGACCCACCATTTACACAGATTAGATTTTTAATTGGGTCCCTCATCATATCCAAAATATTGAGCCCAACCCATCCTCCAATCCATAGAATCCAATGCCTAATAGAAATGGTTGCATCTTTTCGATGCGACTGAACTACTATATCCAGTCGAGAACAATCAATCTCAAGAAGGGCCCGCACATCTACAATGGTAGAAGATTTTAGACTTAATATTTTCTTAGAAAGATTTAATTTAGATCTCTTTAAATTTGACTTGACTTAGTCATAACAATTATGACTAACCTAGTGGCATGGGTTGGCTCAAATTATTAGCCACCTCAATCAGAACTGAATCGACACAAATGGTCTGATAAGTAAGATCGGTGGAAGGGATATGCCATTAACTCGACAAGAATGCATTCAGGTCGAGTAGCTCTCAATTAAAAATTAGTCGGTCATATCTATCAAATTTATCTTAGACACTAAATTATC